>MU870813.1:6045-23291 GCA_036418205.1 Ostertagia ostertagi | reverse complement strand
TTCAAGGACAGAGTGCGCCCAATAACGAGATATTTCAAGTCTGGCAACATATGGAACACTCCCGTTGTAACTTCTAATGTTGGCGCGCTAATGAGCCGCTCATGCGAGTGATTGAGGCAATAGAGCAGGCAACAGAAACGCTGTAACGCTAAACGCTTTTTTGCGCTGTACAGAAAACGAGAGGTCCTGCCAGGTCGAGGGATATTTACCGCGGCTTCGAAACCGTTCTTCGGAGGGTGGCGGTTCCGGAACCAACGTCGGTGTCGGAACAATCGTGTTTGAACGTCTCCGTAATTCGGTTGTAAGAGTGGGGCGCTTCAGAACTGACTGATAAGAATTGCTGTCGGGAACCGAGAACACTTTTTCTTCTCTGTGTGTGTTGCGTGGACTGGCTGCTCCGCGCACGCCTGAGGACAGTTTGTGAAGTCACCTACCAAAGTCGTGGTTTATCAAATAAAGTGATACGTTTTGTCGACATTTCAGTAACTCATTCGAAATCTGTGAACGATTACTTTAGGACATCTCCAAAGATGTGGTCACCGACGTAAAGAATATCTTTTCCTGCAAGACCCATTCGCTGTTTGAAATCGGAGGCGCATCCTGAATGAAGGAAAGGGTCATAAATCATATCAACGTTGAATCGTAAGAGCAAAAGATTTCCTTGGTATAGCATGCTCAACTAGCTAGCACATACCTCTGCTGTATATATCTCCTTTCCTTAAGGGCCCACTGTGACTTCCAATTCTTTCACTTCCAGTACTCGGATCAACCTTTGAAGGAGAGCGGATTTGAACGTTTACGAGGTCAGTCGCAGGCACAACTTATGGTTAGCAGCGCAGACGTGGCATCAGATATAGTGCATCAAAAAGCATACGAGATATCGATGTTAAGTGAGTTGGGGGTTCAAGGAGCGGCGCTAGCGCGATTGCACTAAGCCTAAGTCTAGGAGGGAATTAACAAAATGCTTGTATCGTTTTGGTTTCCCAGTTTGCGTATTGTGAGATAACGTTATTCAAGGCTTAGATGAACGAAGAAAGAGATCCAGGACTTGTAACTGCTCATCCGAAGTTGGACTGCGCGAAATTCAAAAACCCCCTTTTCACAGCCTGCCCATTCCTTGCTAACTCAGACGTAGTGCCACGTGCTCGAAAGAGCGCTAGACGAGCGGAGTCATCGAAGTGCTAAGTGAGTTTTGGGAGGGGGGGGGGATGGGCTGATCCCCCACCCATTCAGTTCCTCAAATAGGCATCTACAGAGCGCTGCGCATCAATCAGTCATATCGCATAAGACCAACTCCACCAGTGTTACTGTTAATTCGCTAATCAGTAGTACACTGTAGATGCCTATTTGAGGAACTGAACGGGTTAGGGATCAGCCCATCACCCCTTCCCCAAACTCACTTAGCACCTCGATGACTCAGTTCAAATCTGATGCCAGTGATTACCACAAGATTCTACGTCTGTGTGCTTGAGATTGCATTTACGGCCCACTCGGGTGTGGGAAACAAAAGGTAGCTCTGTAAATTCTGGGACTTCCATTTTGCAGATCGTACCTCTTTGAACGAAATATCCTGAAGAAACCATTTAGGCTTATTCCCTTTCCACGATTATCACATCAAATAGATCGTTGCCATTCTGGACCCATGACGTGTGACATCAAAATCTAAATGAAGGACAGGGTAGATTGGGTACTCTCCATACCCATGTTATACAGAGTTATTCACCTTAGTGTATAACCAAGGCGAGTTCGTCAACAGGAAAAGCTTCTTGCCACTTTGCGACAATGTCTGCATCATTCGAAGGGCGCGAGGGTCTTGAGCGATGTAGCCCGAAAGATTTTCTGTGACGGCTTTCTTGTAATCACCCTAGAAATTAGGTTTCAATGCTGACAAAAATTCTGCGAATTTTCGTTTCCAACGATGAAGACCCCACATTGCTGCCGTCCCCCATTGCAACAGTACCGTAGAAGAGTTCCGTAGGTTCGCGGCGCGCAAGCAAGTTTGGGATGATAGGGCATGGGTTAATAAGTACAAAACACATATCAGATGGGTGGAGCTTCGCGCACAGTGAGAGGAGCAAGCTCCGAATTGGGCGGGCCGACGGTAAAAATTTCCGGTTCGGTTATAAAGCAGCAGACAGGGGAAAATGGGTGAAAGTCTGCACCAAGTCAATAAGTCGAATAGGGGAGAGCTGCTCGCGGTGGGCGGAGCGTTCTCTAAGTGGGCTATGCTTTAAGGCACGCTCCAGGATTAGGCACGCTCACCTGTTCCATCCCGGGGTAGTAGACAGGCGGACAAGCGTTGATGTCGCGCCCCTTTTGCCGCTTGAAAGTGCGCGACAAAGGCGCAAGGAGCTCGTCCGACCCGCAACTCACACCTTCGTCCGCAAGCCCCACCCTCCGCTGTCGGTTGCCACGTGGCGCTGCTTGAAAAGCGCGGGCGCATTTGAGGCAGCGGTCCCATTGCGACCCAATGTCATTGGCACTGGAGCAACTAGAGTTAGGTTCGTGAAACTCGTCCAACGCGCCCCTTCTCTATCCCAAGGTGGAATGCGGCTGAAATAGGGGAGGCGGGCGTAATCGGTGGTTTCGTTTGCTTTCCTTCTCTTTTCCAGACCACCTCCCACCTCTAGCTTCATAACTGAACGCTTTTCCCACCTGTCTTGCTTTTGACAAAAAAAATCGTAACCAGAGTCAACCCTGCGTTGCGCAGTTCGCAACGGCACGTTGAGAGATCCTCAACGCACGCTGTATGGGCGGAGACACAGACGGCTCGAGCATGCGAGTGTGAATGTTCGCGCGAGAGAACGTGTCTAATCGGGCGAAACTGCGCAACGTGGCCGTTGAGAACTGCGCAACGCAGGGTTGACTCTGATCGTAACTCTGTTAGGAGAAAGCCTATGGGGCAAAAAAGAATCGATGAAGGAGAGCAATATCTGAGGTGTTCTCAGCGTACCCGAACTGAGCGAAAGCATGCCGACAATGGGCGGAGTGTGTTCATGAGTGGGCTGTGTCTATTTCAAAACCCCATAACTCGGTTCCAGGAAGTTCCGAAGACCGAAAAAAAGGGTAGTGGTTGATGAAGGAAGGGAGGTTAACTATTGGTGGGTGGGACATGACCAAAGTGGGCGGAGTTTGCGACGAAAATTCATAACTCGGCTCCAAGAAGTCCCGGAGGCTGGGAAAAAGGGATAGAGGTTGGTGAAGGAGAGGAGGTTAATGCTATTGTGGGTAGAGAGTGCATTGAGATGGACTGTGTTTGCAACGGAGCATCATAACACAGTCCCGAAAAGTCCTGAGAACTGGAAAGTAAGTAAATGTGGGCAAAGGAAATGATTTCAAGGGCTGTGTGGTGCGCGTGTTGTGGCCGAAGTGGGCGAAGTTCGTCAGGAGGGATTAGAAAAAATATCGATGGGTCTGTTTTATGCGTGTGCGATGCACGCGAATGCGTGCGCGCCAAAATGGTTGAATTGCGACATATTGAAGCATTTTATTAGGTGTGTCGTTAGTCACTGTCATTTGTGAGGCCATCACCACGTCTACTGTTTACCTGACCACGCTCCTCTTTCACCACAACGAATCGTGCTTTTACTTCCGCCTTCTTGCGGTTATCTCAGCTCTCCCTGCACCTCTTTTCTGTGTACTTTCCCAGGTACTTCATTTAGGTAAGACTGTGCGCCTCATAGCCATATTGGCTATGCGAGGCCCTGCGCGATGAACGTCGAAATTGCCCCCTTGAAAAATGGCGGCGAATTCAGTGACTCCACAAGTTAGGGCAATTTTTCACGCGCTGATTGGCCATTTTGTGCGTATCCTGGGCGAGGCGCTAACATAGCCTCTCTGCGCGCCTGCTACTCGACTCTGGATCAGAGAATTGTGTACGGATTGGATTGAAACGGCTCTGTATAATCGAAAACAATCGCGTTTTTTTCACGCAACTGCTTAGTGCGTGTTGATCTCACCAATGTGTGGATCCAATCAATGGTGCGTCTGCAGTCATCGAATATTGCGGAGTAGCGTATAATCTGTTGAGTATCTTTCCTTCTAAATCCCTCTCCACTCAGTAATCTGAAAATGAGAGTTTATTTGCGGAGTAAGCATCTCCTTTATGCCGCGGATCGGAATCACGTGCCGAGAGCATACCCTGAGTGAGAAGAAGATAGCCAAGCAAACAGGCGTCGCGACCCTGTCCGACATCAAAGTGTAAAAAAAGCATCACCCTTTTTTCCTCTTTTTGTGGCGCAGTTCCAGTGTTTTTTGACGGCGTTTTTATCCCCTCCCCACAAAAGCGTTCCTCATTGCACGCCTTGTATATTTTCGAGCAAATAACACACTCTGATCCCGACCCGGGTTTTAAAGTGAAATTCAGAGAAGTGTCTGCACTTACCTCTGCCGTACAGTCAGTTCCATTACTTTCAAAATAATCAACTACAGAAGCGAGTAACAATGCTTCGGGAACGTTAAAAACCGTGTTTATAACAAAAATCCGAGATTCTTCCAAATTTACATGCTTATTTGGGTAATATTGACGGATCTCCTTTCTAAAAAACCGTTTCGATTCAATCACTGTCGCATATCGTACATAAATCTCTAGGTCAGTGAATTGATTTTTGTGCTTTCATAAAAGCTTTTATATCCATTTTCGCTGCACCCTACACATGCTGCAGAAAAGATAATTGTCCGAAGGTCTAGTTTCGTGACGAAGAGCAGCCATCTATGAAGAAAAGTCGAAACGTCTAACTCATGCAATTCATCAGGCCGTCGGACTACTTTAACACGGCTCCTTTGCGTTAACTAGATGCTCTCGTCTGCGCTCATTCTCCCTGAGGTGGTGCTTATACACCAACTGTGTCTCACACACTCGAGCTTTCCGCGACATATAAATTGATTCTACTCTTATCCTTCTCCCCAAACCGGATGGTTAGCTGCCCACCTCCTCTTTAGATGTGAGCCGAGCCGTTTCTCTAACTGTCATGGCCTATTCGTGGCAAAGCTCACAGAACAGAGATGAGACCGGTGAACCTCGTTCAAAGCGTAGTTTTTGATGAAAGGCAGCTCTAGGAATGAGAATAAAGAGTAGAAGGTGGTGAGTGTGCAAGAAAAAACCAAGGAATGGAATGTATAAGCGCGCTTCGACCGTTGACTTGCGTCGTTCTTCATAGGAATCGACCGTCATCCACCTGACGTATCTTGTTAGGCCGATGTCATAGTTTGCGAATCGAGCGATTCGCTAGCGAATCGCTCGATCCGAGCGTTGCGCCAGCGAATCGAACGTTGCACCAGCGAATCGAACTTTGCGCCAGCGAGTCGAACGATGTACCAGCGAGTCGAACTAGGTACCAGCGACTCAATAGTGGCGGGACCCAACTTTAAAGGAACCGCCACTTTCAAACAGTGTCACGTGACAGTGGACGCTGTTTGAAAGTGGCGGGACTTTGCAGTGGACACTGTTTGAAAGTGGCGGGCTTCCTTTAAACGTTGTCCGGTCCCGCCACTATTGAAGTCGCTGGTACCTATTCGAGTCGCTGGTACCTAGTTCGACTCGCTGGTACATCGTTCGACTCGCTGGCGCAAAGTTCGATTCGCTGGTGCAACGTTCGATTCGCTGGCGCAACGCTCGGATCGAGCGATTCGCTAGCGAATCGCTCGATTCGCAAACTATGACATCGGCTGAGAACGATGTCAGAGCCAGAACGGCGAGAGACAGAGAGGAGGGGGAAGGAGCGGAGTGCCGGTTGAGCTCTGCGTCTTGACTTTAATAAGTTACATGACGGAGGTCCATACTCCCTTGCTAGCGACTTGTGTATCGGTCTGGCATCCGATTGGGGGGTCCGCCCTTTTTTCTTACAGTAGGTTTCTCACTTGTGCGACTCCGATCTTACTTGAATTTCTCCTTCAATTAAAAAAGAAATAATTTCAAGTGTTGGCCAGCAGCTAGGAGAAGATGATGAAGAGAGTAATAAGAAAGCACATGAAAACTTGCAAAAGTTGATCACTGATACCAGCGTTTAACTACCTGAAACTCACTTGTCTAACTTCTTTAGGCCGTGAAATGCGGTTAAAATGTTGCAGTGCTCGTCGGTCTTCAGAAGATTTCCGAATCTTTTGTCGAACCACGCATTCCGCACCACAAATTTGGTCTTATATTTTGAGTTTCTAGTATTGCATGCTTTATCAAAGAGATAATAAAAACAGATGGTGCCATAAATTGGTTGGGCGTCCCGCTGAATGAAATCAAGGCTGCCTAGAGCGTAACAGTGATGAATCAAGCGCTTGAGGAAAAAAAATCTCCCCGAAAATCGTGAACCGGGCTCCGTTTTTGCCGGACGGTTTCCATTTGGGGTGAGTTCCTCGTGCGCTGACGTCATATCGTAAAGGCTTCGCTCTGCTCTCGATACTATGCTCGAATCACCAAGGCGCGGGGGTGGTACTTGTTGATGGGAAGTAGATACACTGGTTAAGCGCTGTCGGATCCCGCTACGGAATGCCTACGAATCACAACGCCGCTTCTTCAATCGCGCCCCTCTGAGTAGTAACTAATATTAAATTCTTCGATCGACCAATTTATGTAGACAAGAATATTCAATCACGCTCAGCGGACCCTGCGACTGCGCGGACTACTCTAGGAGAAGAAGAAGATATGCAATCACCTGAACTTCATCTGGATAGCCAATCTCGACCAAATGCTTGACAGAAAGATTAAAAGCTAGTTCTTCTGATATTGGTGAATTGTATACTGAAAGAGTAGTAGGCTCAGAATAGGTGATAATGCGTTCAACACTTTCGACTCCGAAATACAACTCAATTAGGACATGGAAGTTGTAGTGGGGGATATCTATTGCTAAACTCGATTCACAAAGTCTGACACCAGCCTTATGAGCCCTTTCTTTCGATATCCTCTCTCAACTTAAGATCAAGAAATCTACATAAAACTGCCGGCTTTAGGCCCACAGCACTATAAATTCCTCATCTATATTATCTGCCCTCGATCGCGACGCCTTCACTCACCTGCATCTCAATCCTGCGATTGGGGCAAGGTACAGGAACTGGCGCAGAGGCAGACTTCGTGCCATTCGTGATTCAACCTATCTTTGGCGTGACCATAAGGAGCTGCGTGACGTAGCATACCAGGATGCTCATATCATCAGGGGGACATTGAAGGGAGTGGGCCACTCATAGAACTCGGGACTAAGCCTTCGGGAAAGGGTAGGGAGGGGAAATGATTCTGGGGAGTGGACGTGAACACCATTGTCCTCTCTAGTCAGGTGTGGTTCACTACGACAGAAAGCGACTTCTCCGCTTATTGCAGTGCTGGGGTTCCCGCAACGAAGGTTTGCACTGCGAGGAAATCTTGCTATCTGTCCTGAAAGCTTAAAGGCATGTGTGGCTGCGACGATCTGATGGATGGATTATGCTACGCTAAATTTGCAGAACAGGAATATGTGTCACTTCTGCTGCGCTGTCGCGATGAGCGATGCTTACTTGCAAGGGTGGCGTCCATATCGAAGCCGACGCACTTGATCTTGTCCATCCGCAGTGAGCGATTGATAAATATCCTTAAGATAGTATTCGCAACTTACGCGCGTCTCGTGTAGAGGGCTGAACTTCACTGGAACGTGAAGTATGACTGTTAGCTTGAGGGTAAAACACTCACTGAGTATGCATGCTTTCTCGAGGAAGCCAGCATTAGACAGAGACCTGCTTCTGGCATGAAAACAGGTGGGCTGATAACGCGGTGATCCCCGTTTCATTTCTCGGAGCTCTGCTTGAGTGCGGCCGCTGCAGTCCCTTCCATCTGATGTAACTTGTTTCCTTTAGCGCTAGAGCCGGTCAGATCACCCACCAATTGCTCCATGGTATTGAAGGTGGCGAAGATTAATTATCTAGTCAAGAAATAAGAATTTTCTTTTCCCACACGCTCACTTTCTTATGGTGGCTAGCTCAAAAGAACGTGAGCGTATCGTTCACCTCCTTTCAGCCAATTCCTTCTCTCGCATTGCCACTTCGCTTCGACCTTCAATTTCAACCCAGCTTCTTCCTTACTACCACACTCTCAGCGCTTGCATTCGGAATGAGATGTCATATGTCCGTAAATCCTATGAATGCGTTTTATTTCGCTGGTGAGGATGTTATGAACTGAATACGTAAATGTCGTTACGAGCTGTCTTCGTGTTGCCCTTTACAAAGTTTTTTGGAAATTGGACAGGGCTAGACAACGATCACAGCTGCCGACAAGATGAAATTTGCGGAAACCCCGAATAGGATTCGATCCTCGCAGTTTTCGTTGGATCGTCATTCAAACGCTCACTGTCCTTGAAACGGACTCCAAAAGAATCTAACGTCGATACGATATCAAGACTATTCATGCGGACGTCCCACTGTCCTTTACCCATAGCTTCCTAAAATTTCAGAGCAATCGCCACCTATGTAAACTGCTCCTCCAACTTGGAATCCTGAGAGTCTACAGGGAGGCCAAAAAAGGGTCACGTATAGCACACATCATGAAGCTTTTCATCGCAAAGGGTGCCGCTGCTGATGAAAGTTTTACAGCAAAATATTCCCTATATGTTTCTCCATGAACAGACCCAGCCCTTCTTCACTACCCTCACCGTCTCCAGAACATGACGTCATCTGCCATCACCGTCGAGCCAGGCCTACCGTAATCGCTGCCAACTGAAGCTGCTTACATAATTTCTTGAAACGGCTATCCCGGCTTCCCAGAGACACTAGCTAAGAATATGCGTGATCGTTTTTGATCAGGGTTCCAGATGACGTCGTAGTGGTGTATGGTCCGTCGACGACCTCGTTGAGGCTATCCCGTCTCAAAGGGAAAACTTTGATGTCGTCGGTGTAGAAGGCTATTACGTTTCATTTGATAGATAGAATGTGTTTTTTGTGTGTCTTATTTTGGTCGGGCCGTTCGTTTGGTTTTGACAAAGTGAATATTCACAGTTTTGAATGTAAAGGAAAGTGGTCCTCTTTTTGCCGCATTTTCTTCTCTTGAATTTCTTCAATCTATCCTCTAATTCTCCCAGGGACGTAACACAGTCCCCGGGCAGCCACTTCTTTGGCTGTGATTGAAATTCGTAGAAATGAAGACAGCAGAACAGATGAATTTGTAAAGAGTCAAGTCCATGTAGCAATCAATATTTATTGCCGACACTCGATGTGACACATTTTCCATCTTTTCAAGTTTCTGCTGACGAAGGTTGAGTTCTCCCTTCTTCTTGATTTCCTATCTGCAAACAACAACGGATTAAAGGCAGATTCCAGATAAATTTAAGCTGAATCCCAACCTACAAGACTGACCATAGGTTTTCAAAAAAAATTCTATCAGAGGAGGAGATCTCACTTATAAGCAGTGGCTGGAAAACATGAGAAGCTATAACAAACCTCCTCAGAAGCTTGAACTCCTTCAGCTGCCTTACGACTTGCACATGCGATGCTGTGCAAGAACTTTTCTTCGTGAGGAAGAAAAATGAGAGTTGACAGCCAGTTGCAGTGAGATATTCGACAAATATGTATCACATGAATGTGTACATGGTCCGCGTCACTGAACACGAAGCGAAAATTGTGGGACAGGGAGCGGGAGTTATTCCTTGGCGTGCTTGACTGAAGCTAACGTTTCACGATGTGAACAAATAAAGTTCCTCCATCCCAATCTCAGCAAGAACCATGGCGCCAAAACTCGCTTCCATATCGTCGTAATTCTCTGGAAATGGCACGCATTTCCCTTAATGGTCAAAACCTTTTCGTCTTCTCTGTATTCAATTCAAGCACCATGACGAAAGAAGAAATGGAATCTTCAGACAAACTGCGTGCACGAGAATGTCAGGCCATCTCAACAAACCTGTGCCAGATTATTCCTTGGTTCCGCCCAACAAGATCTGGACTTGCCGGGAAGCCAATTCTAACCTGTGATATCTGCTCTGCTCATTGCAGTGCAGGTGCACTGCAAAGAGCAGAGCAGATATCACTAGGTTGCATTGCAGGAAAAGCACATTATCATTATGAAGTTCCGGTATTGCTGTTGCCCGCGCGAAGGATAATATTTCATTGTACGTTTCCACAGGGTTGAGTCATTGAGGCTTTCTTTCGCACTGGTGAGCTCGAGGAACTGATCGATACAGCTAGAAAGGGCGGGGAGATAGCTCCTGCGCGTCCCAACTTACAGATAGCTCGGCCTGGGTGCCCACGCTAAGCGTGGCCTTCGCCGGTTGCCACTTTTTTCCCAAATCATCATTAGTAGCATAGAGTCACCCTTGGGCTTTTGGCCAAGACAAGATCACATGCTTTCAGCGGCATGTCTAGATTTGGGCTGACTCGTTTTCTACTCCGGTCGTGCTTGGGCTGAAAGGGCCCAGTAGTACCTCAGCGCGAGGAGCGCTGATCTCACATGTGCCAGCTGATTGAATTTTTAGTATGAAAAGTGGAAAACAAATAAGACAATCGCCAGGACTCACAGCAATTTCTCTAAGAATTTCCTTTTTAGCACCGACATCTTCCTTCGCCTCAGGAGTGTTCAGGCTGTTGTTCAAATCGTTAAGTTCATGGAACTTTTCAGCTTGTCTTGACCATATCTGAAGAGCAATTGCCTTGAAAAGAAAGAATACCGTGCAGTTTTCCTGTTCGACATTTGCAAATAGGGAGTACAGCTAGCCGCTGTCAACTTCATTTCAAGCTTTCGAACAAAAACTTATGATGGGTATTCTGTTCCTTCTGTGCCGATATGCTTCTTTATTGAAGGCGCACCAACTTTTCCGAAGGGGGAATCAGGTAGGGTCAGGTAAAATTCCAGAATATTCGGGAAATTCGGGACAAAGCTGACTAGTGGCTTTTGCGAGTAGATAGGAACTACGCGAACCGTAGAAGTTTATTGACACACAGTAACTATTGTGCAGCTTATAATTGTGAACTTGCTAGCTTTTCTTTGAATATCTGATGCAAACGTCCCAATGCGGTCAATACTTTGCGCAACGTGAGAGTTTTTCCGCGAAGATGGTCGAGGGTTCCACTTATTCTATTCATCAGTTTTAGTTGAATTACTCTCATCGTAGGACTTACCTCCATTTCTCTGTTTAGTTCAGGCACTATGAGCAATGTGCGCCATCCTCCGGCTTTTTTGGACCTGAATAGGTTGATTTGAAGGCACAGTAGCACTTATTAGGTGAGTGGCGTGTTGGGTGTTATGCTGAAAAGAAGCGAGGGCCGTGCCATACTGGGCTCGTTGCAGAATACACCCTGAAACGACGGTGTTGGGCGCCAAACGCTGGTCGCTCCGCCCACTGTGATGTATTGCTTCTCTGGGATGTCGCTCTCCCCCATGCTCTCTCGTATTCGTCATTCGTTTATTCGCATTAGCGCCCAAACACCTTTCTCTGTCTGCTTGCCTGTCTGCCTCTCACCGTTCACATCCTACACATCATGGACCAATAGGGTCTTTATATTTGATATTTTCAACGGGTTCGTTTCGTTTCAACTGCTCTTTTTGAATAACAATTGATTATGAAGCCTATTGTTGTAAAAATCAAAATCAATTAGAACTGCGGTAATTATTACTTGAGCACGTCACCGAAGATGTGGTCGCCGACGTAGAGAATGTCTTTACCGGCCAAACCCATTTGCTGGATGAAAGCAGTCGCGCACCCTTAAGAAACATAGTTTCGGAAAGAAATCGAAAATCAACAGCAGAACAATTTGGATCAAAAACCCCAGAATGTTCAAATCTAGCAGATGGCGCCATCGTCTTTTGTAAGTCGCTTGGAGAGGTCTTTGAATGCGAACTTTGAGTGCCTGCCAGATTCCATCACTCCACTTTTGACAAGTCCAAGTCATCACGCATAACGTGGGGAGGGGGGGGGGGGAGAATTTGTCATGTACATGGGGGCTCCAGAGGGAGCATGTTATGGAAAATGGATTTTGAAGGAGATATGATTACTACGTAGGGATACTGGTCTTCAAGGAAGTGAGAAGAGGAAGGAAGTAGCGAAGGGTGTGCCCGTCAGCTTAGGGACCCTAACTCTGGCGAACGCTACTGCCGTGACAAGGTTCACCTCAATCTAGATAAGTGGTGGATATATGAGCTATTATTGGTTTATCGCTGTTACTGTTATCACCCTATTTCGCTCTTACCATCAGTTTTGAAGAAGCATTTTATTTTGAGCGACCGTATCCTCCAGTTTACATGTGCAATGCTTACCAATCAAAATAAGATGCTAGAAATTGCGAGGCAACCAAGCCCAACTCCTCATCATGAGAACCCTCCTACTTTCACTTCGCCGTTCCTCCAAAGTCTTTTTATAAAAAACTTACGATCACTTGAGAAGGACATACCCCTGCATGTAGACGGCTCCTTTTTGGAACGGGCCGAAGTGGTTCCCAATCTTCTCCATACCCAGTCGCCAGGTCTACCTTAAGGTGTTACCGCTCTACACATAACTTTAGAGGCTTGCTGGATGTACGCGCGATAAGAACAGTGCGACATATCAAACAACTAAGTTATTGCCAAGAAATACATTGCTATTGAGTAGGGTATCCTTACCTCTTTGAACGCGTAATCTTGTAAAACCACTTGGGCTTATCACCGTTCACGATAACCACGTCGAACAGCTCCTGCCATCCTCTCCCCATCACATGGCGTCCCCCCATCAATGTCTAAATAAGGTTGTTCAATGGTCACCGTTTGCATCCTATATTAATTGAGACAATTGAGTCGCTTAAGTGGCCCTGATCCTTTCAAAATGCTTGGGTCCTTGAAATACAAACTGCCTTACGTCGGTGAACGACCAAGGTGAGTTTGTTAGTAGGAAGAGTTTCTTTCCATGCTGTGATAAGGTCTTCATCATCTGCACTGCTCGGTGATCTTGCGCAATGTAAGTCGAGAGATCTCTGCAGATTTTTCTTGAAATCGCCCTGAAACTCAACTGGCATAGCTCAAGTTATACACAATCGTGATGGCTTGCCCCCAATCGAGGGCCAACATTTGTTCGTTCTTCACTCACAAAAGTGATCGCATTTGTGATTTTTGAGCAGGATTTCTAGTTGAGGCCAACCTTAACCATGGCGGCGTACTGTGGCTTTGTTGGCTGAGACATTTATGGTCACAACGCATATGACTGCGGATCTGACCCGAAGTTCAAAATGCCTACTATATTGATACTTCAACTTATCTTCATTGGAGACAGTTGTCCTCACCATATCAAATAATCTCCTCGCTCGACCAGGTTATGAAAGCCTTTTGAATTAGCCAAGTTCCCAACATATGCAAAATGGGTTCCATGTCAATTCCCATGTGTTGCGATAATCGGATTTCTTTTCCTTCAAGCAATGGGCTAGCGCAGGGAAAGGATGATCAGTTTAGGCCGAGATCCTTTCACTTATGCGTTTCCTGTGATTTTACTGGGCAAACAAAAGTGGTAAAGCAGACCCTTAAATTGTATAAACGTATCACCCTCGAGGCTCCCTTTGCTGAGTTGCCGCCCAACTTCAATTAATCCCTCTACTGTGTTTACTTACATAAGCTCTACATAATATGCTCACCCCCGTACTAGTGGTCTGTCGTGGATGGTTTGGGTTTCAAGCGCAACGGCAACATGGGGATAAGAGCAAATCTTGACCTGACGCTCACAAGTATCCTCAAAGCTTCAACCAGCTTATGTGGGGTCGGTTCCTTGTGAGGTTCTCAGTAGCTTGAATAGGGTAAACTATGGAGCCCCAAAAACCTAAGCATTGATACTGCAAATCGATAAAGTTCCAACGATAAGAGCCAGCAGTCAAAGGATGTCCTCAGGTGGCTGGTATTCAGGGTAAATTTGTCCTCCCAGTTCTTTGGCCAGTAGATCCTTTTGTTGGACTCATCTGGTGTTTCAACTCTAAAAATTTCCGCCAGGCTTTATCAGGTTTATATCCTAAGTGAAGGTCATTAAGAAGGCAGCACACAGATACAGGTAGAAACATCAAGCAATTCTAGAAAAAAATGCACATGATAATATGTGAGAGTAAGAGGGGTATTCTTGTCCCTATGCGTGATTCTTGATCTCCCACACAACTCGACGTGTTTCCATATTTTGCCAGGTTATTCAGTATTCAAAATTGCCCACTTTGCGAAATAACCTTGATCTTCTTTGCTGAGAGCATGAACCAGGTGAAGCACAGAGACAGCTCACAAAGCTGACCCTCTTCACCTGGTCCATGCTTTTTTTCTCAGTTGCTCTGTTCAACGAGCAGAGAGCTTGCAAAATGAGGGTAAAATGTCTGGTACTTCATGTTGGGACTATACCCTACACTTCTCAAAGGCAGACTCGGCTATAAGAATCGGTCTACCGCAGTCCACATAGTAGCGCGACCTCATACGCTACACGCATATGACGCCAACGTACCACAACATGGATCCAATCAATAGCATTTCTGCAATCATTAAAAAATGTTGAGTAGAGTATAATTTGTTGAGTATCTTTTTTGAGGTATCCAGTCCCGCTCGGCAACCTGAAAAAAGGTTTGATTCAGTAAAATAAATGGTGTCACCACTTCCAAAGAGCTCCTCAATCAGAAGTCATGACTTGGCCGGACGTACTTTTCATACACATTCTCATGACTGTCGAAATAATCGACCAGGGACGCGAGTAGCACACCTTCAGATAGGTTGAACACGGTGTTCAAAACAAATATACGTGCTTCTTCTAATGCTACATGTTTGTTCGGATACTGCACACGGATCTCTTTTCTGAAAACACGAATCTTTGTCAAGCGGTTCTATAGCTTAAGGCTTCTTTAGCTTCTTAGCTTATAGATTGGCGTATCAAGAACGCTGCATTGATCACCAGAAGATCACATCGGTAGGGCAACAGCGACCCTGCGATTGCGCGGGACAAACGCTAGCGAGGAGAAGGGACAACGTTTAGCTGGTTCAGCAGCGCATGACCATTGTCATAGTGTTGTCTCTTAAGAAGCATCGTCTCGTACTAATTTCACTGGATAGTTTTTGAAATCTGCTGATAGGGGCAGCTTCACCTATTCGGTTGAGTCATGTAATGTCCGCACTCGATACCGATACTCAAAACGACAATTCTTCTCACTACCGAATTTATTGGATGCAGTGTTCACCACAGTCAACAGGACTGTCCTCCACTCCCTTGTGACCAGCGAATTTATTGCAAGAGGGCCCTAAAGAAGCACTGAGCCGCCCGTGAGGGCTGCCGATGTTTACTCATCATAGTGGACTCTCTTGAGGAGCGGGCTCACGAGTTGAACTCGACTCAAAAGGAAGAATCATTGGACTGGATTGAAATATGGCCGAGACACGACGGAACGGCTGCCCGGTTGGCAGGGACCCTCTGATTTTCGGCATCACGGTGAAGTCATTCAGTATGATACTCCACCTGGAGCTGGAATACTTGGAGTTACTAGCAGTAGGCGAGCGCGTGCAAGCGATGTGCCATCTGTTGTCTGCTATTCCGTGAGGCATTGCGAAAAAAGTTTACCGCGCTGGTAACCAGGTGCTTCATTATGAAGCATTTGGAGTGAACGAGTTGGTTGTTTTCAAGGCTAGTTTTCATCTCGGAGTTTCCAGAACCGGCGAGTCTCATCAGGCCTTTCTATCTAACATGCCTTGTAATCTAACGTTGCATTCAACACAGGTCCTAATTTTCAAAAAGTTGACGGTTTTGCTTTGTCCATTCCTAAAACAAACCTGTTCATGGTGAATTCCGCGGCTTCGCCTTCTCTTAGTGAGCTGCCGGATTTTTTGAGAGCGATTTTAATTTCGCATAACGGTTCGCCAGCTATTCCTTGGGAACTGTCAACAACTTTTTTAACTTCCATACACGTCATTTGCTGTAAAATTTTGCCGCTATTCGAACGTACAAGACGATGAACAACATGAACACGAGTTTTTCGCGCACAACAACATGGCCTCCCATGCATCTGTATCCAAATTTGGAACTAGATACTTATGCACGCCTAGTCTTGCTCCTTTTCAAAGAAGTTTTCAAATTTCTTCGTTCTGTGGAATGGCGACCATGGAAGTGGACACGATCATGGGTGGTTGAAATTGTGTTGGCAGACTGATTTATGTCAAATGTCGGGAGAAACTGGGCAAGGAGAGTTACGAACGACCCTATTCTTTGGGAAAAAAAGCTTGCACGACACAAGAACCAAGGAAACAATGTGATCTCGTGTAAACATATCAGTAAATTTATGCGCACACAATTGCCACAATTTTCATAAGTTCGGAGGCACGTTTCGAAATAAACTAGCGACACTAACAAGGAAGGAGAACAGGTCGTCATGACCATTCAAAAAGCGATAAAGCGATCTATATTCTCATTGTAGATGTGACTTTGAATGCTGATCTCAATTTGCCCTTCGAATCTGTTGAATGAATCTCCGAAAGGAGTTATGAAGCCGAATAACTCAGCAGCGGTGGCCGAGCTCTCAGGTTAAAGCTTCTGGGGTCGGTTCCATCATGACTGTTTCTTTGAATTGGTCTGCAACGTTTCTGAAAAGATAGCAAGCGCCACAGCACAAGCCATGCTGTCGGTAATGGCTGTGTGCAGCGTTGGCATTACTGCTTGATCGGAAGTTTGCTCCTGAGTTGCTGTTGCGAGAGTGACACACACAGTAGCACTTGCGTGGAGCTTGTAGCTACGTCATCTGTACGCGTAAGTGGCTTTGCAAACTCACCTGTCCAGCTTTCTGAACCCATGAAACGCTGTGAGGATATTACAGTGCTCATCGGTCTTCAGAAGGTTTCCTAGTCGCTTATCGTACCACGCATTGCGTACCACGAATCCCGATCTATATTTGAGACTCTAGAACAAGAATGAGCCATGAAAAAATGGCCTATCGTGCTCCTAACAATGGTAACAACCTGGATTTCTTTTGGGTAACCAATATCAATTAGTCGTTTAACAGCGAGATAGAAGCTCATCTCTTCGGATTTTGGAAAATTATAAACTAAAACAATTAGATCATAGAAGTGGATTATTCTACAAAACTACAAAACCATCACTGTGCGAAATCTGCCCTGACGCTCATGTCCTGGGGTGCGGGGGGGGAAGGGGGAAGAACATCCTTGAGAATTTCCTTCTCATCCTTCTTTTTAGGTCTTATTATGCTGAACTTTGTCACACAGAACAAAACACAAAAGCACACTCTCATAAACATACGAAATTTCAATAACGTACGAGCACATGTGATAGTCCCTCACAAACTGATCAAATCAAAACAGATTTTCGCAGTGTGCACAACGA
>MU870812.1:4859-14961 GCA_036418205.1 Ostertagia ostertagi | reverse complement strand
TGCGGGAGCACCAACTGCGGTCATGGTTGATCCTGGGCCTCCTGCGGGAGCACCAACAGCAGTCATTGTAGATCCTGGTCCTACAGCACCAACTGCTGTCATTGTTGAGCGTCCACCTGAAATCTACAATTTAAGAAACGACCGTCAATTCGTGCATTGCTCTTTCAAATTTGGATGTAGGCAGCTCGTAAACATCCTTCACTTAGGACAGCCGCCTTTATCGATGATATTCCAGTGGAGACAAAGTAAAGCCCTGACGATGGAACCGGATGACTGGCGAATCAGGTGAATGTCTAGATGATAGTCTAGCGTTGTTCGCCACCTCCACAAACCTTGCTTTCGCAAAGATATCGCTAACAGGGAGGTCGTTCAGGGTGTGCCAAGCTTTTTCAAAACGGTCTTTTGCATGATATAGGGGCACATATGGGGACCACAGAACCATGGTTCATTTTTCCTGAACGGCCCTCTGAATACCAGAAAAAGGGGTCCCTAGTTCGATTCCTCGTGGTGACAAATTTTTGCATTTCGAGTTGACGTTTCAAAATTCGCGCAAAATGGAGTTAGCATGAATAATTAGTACCATATTCATGATTAGGACCGTCAGTAACCCTTACAAATAGACTTTGATTGAAAAACTGGTGAAAAGGTGTGACTAGGGACCCCCTTTTCTGGTATTCAGAGGGCCGTTCAGGAAAAATTAACCATGGTTCTGTGGTTCCCGCATGTGCCTCTATATCATGCAAAAGACCGTTTTGAAAAAGCTTGGCACACCCTGAACGACCTCCCTTGTAAGTGACTCTCACACCAGTGTACTACCTACGACTCCTGTCACGCAACAGTCCCAAGCTGCATCTCAATCCAGCACAAGACATACTATAGCGTAATAACTTCGTATAGCATACATTATACGAAGTTGCCTCCATTTGTATAAACATTTCAGAAAGGCATGACCATTACAAGCATTTCCTCGATCCTGGAAGCTTTGAAACGCAATGAAATCATCTGTGGAGTTGCACTAGAGCTCATAGCATTCGAAGAACTTTCTGCATAGAATTTTGACCAGTTTTTGTTTGAACATTCTGCACAGCGAAAATCATAGTATGTCCACCTTCCTCAACTGAGCTGACCTAACTTGCTCGTTTCGAAATCGCTAGGTCTTCTGAGCATCAAACACAAATGGCGGCGAAATTCGTGTCATGTGCCTTCCTGTGTTCATGTCCTTTTTAGGAATTCCTCGGCGAACTCTGCCTTTTAGACAGTACAGTAATCACAAAAAAAGCAGAGTAGATGAGAAAGGCAATTCTGGGGGTTATTCTAGGATGGATATTGAGCAAAATAAATTAGTCACGGAAAGCTTTTATGTGATCACACAGACCCCTTAGCTTTGTAGCCGAAGATAGTGGCTGGATCACAGTCCCACAACACTGCGTTTCATAATTATAGGTCCAAGCTAATTTTTTTGCTGAATCTAACTTGCTGTGGCATTCTTGGGGAAATGCTGCTATCACCAATAGATTCCTCATACTAAAAAACCTCGATAATGTGTTTCTGGCAAACTTCCCCCCCCCCCCCCCAAGTAACCTAAATATCTTTTTCAGAAAGTATTTTCCATGAATATCTAGGGGCCACTCATAAAAAGTTTCCATTTCTCACGATCCGTGAAGGGAATCAGGGAAGCGGGGAAATATGTGGGCTCAGTCGACATCGAGTTTACCATACCTCGTGTTATTCGCCTCTCTTCCCAGTAACAAGCTCAAGCTAGAGCACTTACTGAAGTGGGATAGCTGAGGAGCAGAATTTCCTCCCATGTCGGCCGGCTCATACTGCATAAGCGACTATGTGCAAAATCCTGGTCAGTGCGGAAAGAAGAGTAGTCTAGTCGATAAAACTGCTTTTTATTCAAGATTTGAGAGGAATTTTGCGTCTTCTGTCGAATCATACAAGGAGTCTGAACAAAGTCCGTGCTGAAATGGGCCTTCCGTGAGCAAAATCACCGTGTGGTGAGTAAGCCAGCAGAGCAAGAACATCTTCAGCGGATTGATGAAGCGCGTTCCAAGATTATTTGAGCGCTACAAGATCGCACGTCTCCATTTCTCGTGGAAAACGCCTCAACTAATTGAAGAAGATATGATCGATCTTTGACCATTTGAGATCTTCGACTCTACCAACTTGTTCCGTGCTCCAGTTGATTTGAAAGCGACGTGAAAAAATAAGCCCAGGTGGATCTGATGAAAAAAGGGTACAGGGGGATACCATGAAATAGCACAGATGATTTTAAAGCGACACAATTTCGGCGGAAAATCTCTTATTATTTGAGGCATTTTTGAACGACTGAACGGTTGGAGCTCGCTTTTATTCCCTTTTACGTGGATTCCAGGGTATCGTGAAGTTCCTTGAGAGTGACTTTAAGGCCGCGTTCATAGTTCGCGACTCGGGAGATTAGGATAGTAGGCGACAGGATATTAGGATAGTAGTAGAGTAGGAGATTGCGCTGACAAGATTGGATACGTATCGATTGAAATCGCTGGAGAGTAGTAGATTGGGCGACTTCAAGCGAATAGATCAATACATATCTAATCTTGTCAGCGCACTATCCTAATCTACTACTATCCTAATCTCCTACTCTACTACTATCCTACTATCGTAATATCGCAATCTACTACTCTCCAGCGATTTCAATCGATACGTATCTAATCTTGTCAGCGCAATCTCCTACTCTACTACTATCCTAATCTACTACTATCCTAATCTCCCCGTCAATACATATGTTTTTCATTGTCGCGTACTATCCTAATCTCCGGAGTCGCGAACTATGAAACCATTTTTTTCGGCAACAATCCCTTTGATCTTTGACTTTTATGCACAATAACGCGGTTATCCATGCCGGTCCTTGCTCGCCAGATGGCTGCAAGAAAAGAAAAGGTGGCAGTTCTACAGTGGCTCGCATGTTCTGTGAATCAAATTCCTATACGTCTTGGTGGTACCTGTAACCTTTGAGTCTCCTTCTTTTTCAGACTACGTGGTTTCAAATTTAATGGAGCGCTTGTGTACCTAACAAAGCTTCTCTATGATGTCGACGTGTAAAATGGTAGCGAGCCAGAGCGCCCTTGTGCAGTGACACTTGTATGTGGCTGGGCAACTCATCTTTGAGAAACCCTGTGATTATTATTTTCCTTTTCTCAATAGAAAAGGTAGTATATTTCATCAAATCGTGCTAAAAAGGAAAGAAGAAAGTGAAGAGATTGAGAAGAAGGCGGATTTGACCGTTCGCCGGTTACCATAATTTTGGCCCCCCGTACATGCATACTGGGATTTGCCACATGTGCCTTCAAGCAAAACTTGAATGTACAACCTATAATCTAAAGAATTTTCACAGTTACCTGCTGAGCACCCCCTTGCAGTCATGGTTGAGTCCTGGGCCTCCTGCGGAAAGCACCAACTGTAGTCATGGTTGAGCCTGGGCCTCCTGCGGGAGCACCAACTGCGGTCATGGTTGATCCTGGGCCTCCTGCGGGAGCACCAACAGCAGTCATTGTAGATCCTGGTCCTACAGCACCAACTGCAGTCATCGTGGAGCGTCCACCTGAAATCTAAATTCTCAGGAATCGCAGTCCGGACTAATATGGTAGCCAAACCTTTTACCTAGCTTTTTCTTTCAACTCATGTCTGTTTAGCAGTATTCCGTTCTATGTGCAGCTTCTCGTTCACTTCCGCTGCATCAACATTTGTATCCATATGCCCGGCAACCGACGTTTGACTATCCATGTACCGCGAATAATTAGTTCACGCACCCGGACTTCTGCTACGCATCTTATTTACTTTGGCCTTATCTTCACCGCCCGATGATCTCGATTCAGAATATCCCGCCGTCCTCTTCCCGGATCAAGTAGAAACTGATGTACCGTGCACGATGAAGGGTGTGGCTCGAGGTAGAGTGCGCAACGTCCCATGTGGGTTCAGGTCTGTTCTACATCTTTGGTTTGAAACAGCTGGATCGCCAACGATGGTTGCCTGACGTGGACGTCTTCGAAACAAGGCCTGATCCGCTGTTGCGCTGACTGGTAAGCGACTTTTCAGCCAAGCAACGAGATCCACAGTTCCGTCATTTTCGAAACGCGTGGTCTCGGTTCTCTTAGCGCGCACATGCTTTTCTGAGTTTTGTTGAGAGTTGAGAGTGCCTCGCCGTGATTCTCTGCTGCTGACCACATTAGACTTGGATCACTACAGAGCTGTGACGGAATATGTTTCTAGTGGTCATGTCGAGAACGCTCCAAATGGCGGAGCATACGTTGTGGTGAATGTGTCCATTTTCATCCTCTTCCTCTCGATTCAGCCGCTGGTAGTTGGCAGGCAATAGGTCTAGTGTGTAAAATATTTGCAGCACAATTTTGTAGCTCAGCTAGTTCAACTTGTGCAGTGCTGGAAGTGCGAGATGGGGCTGCGCAACAGTGGGAAGAATGGTCGGCGGCACCCAATTTTCGACTTCTTTGGGTTTTTACCCTCACGCTATGTTTGAAAATCTTGTGTCGGTTACGCCCAATTCAGAAGCAGCTTTTCAACAGTTTCATGCAGATTTGTTTGGTCAAAACCCTCAGCTGATCTTTATCAGTCTCCGATATCACTAATCTCCTTCGAAGCTTTCAACATCGCGAGAAAGACATTTTGAATTACGACTGCACAGCGTATTTTTTGTGGACTCAGAACCAAATGCTCAGTTGATATCGCAACTTGCTTCCGCACATTTCCGAGCAAGTTTGAGGGGAAACAAGAAACTAGTGCAAAGCAGGCTGTTGAGTATGTTGTATTCAAGACTTCAAAGAAAAATTGGAAAAGTGATTCAGGGTTAAAAAACAGTAGATTATAGATAGAGCGAGAAACGCGCTTTCTGAAGATATATAAAGCATTAGCAGTTTCTCGAAAGTGACCCAGAAATAAAGCATCAAAAGTGAGCTATAAAAACGGCGGAAACTTTCCGGACAATCCAATACCATACCTCGTGTTACTCGCCTCTCTTCCCAGTAACAAGCTCAAGCCAGAGCACTTACTGAAGTGGGATAGCTGAGGAGCAGAATTTCCTCCCATGTCGGCCGGCTCATACTGCATAAGCGACTATGTGCAAAATCCTGGTCAGTGCGGAGAGAAGAGTAGCTTAGGTAAATAAAGACTGCGTTTCCTTCAAAATTTAGGAGGAATTGGGCGTCTTCTCTCGAATTATACAAGGAGTCCGAACAAAGTCCGTGCTGAAATGCGGCCTTCCGTGAGCAAAACCACCGTGTGGTGAGTAAGCCAGCAGAGCAATAACATCTTCAGCGGATTGATGAAGAGCGTTCCAAGATTATTTGAGCGCTACAAGATCGCACGTCTCCATTTCTCCGTGGAAAAGGGCTCAACTAATGAAAGAAGATATGATCGATCTTCGACTCTACCAACTTGTTTCCGTGCTCCAGGTGATTTGAGAGCGACGTGAAAAAATAGCCTAGGTGGATCTGATGGAAAAAAGGGTACAGGGGATACCGTGAAAATCGCAGATGGTTTTAAAGTAACGTAATTTCGGCGGAGAATCCCTTATGGTTTGAGGCACCTTTGAACGACTGAGCGGCTAGAGCTCGCTTTTGTTTCCTTTCACGAGGATTCCATAGGGTATCGTGAAGTTCTTTGAAGCGACTTTTACCATTTTTTCGACAACAATCCCCTCGAATCCTTGATTTTTACGCACGATAACGCGGCTGTCCATGCCGGTCCTTCCACGCCAGATGGAATTGCAGGAAAAAAAAAGGTGGCAGTTCTACAGTGGCTCGCATGTTCTGTGAATCAAATTCCTATACGTCTTGGCGGTACCTGTAACCTTTGAGTCTCCTTCTTTTTCAGACTACGTGGTTTCAAATTTATTGGAGCGCTTGGTCGTTACCAACAAAAGCTTCTCTATGACGTCGAAGTTAAATGTAGCGAGCCAGAGCCCCTTGTCAGTACACTGTATTGTGGCTGGAGCACTAGCTTTGAGAACCCTGTGATTTATTATTTCCTTTCAATAGGAAAAGGTATTATATTTCATCAAATCGTGCTAAAAAAAGGAAAGAAGAAAGTGAAGAGATTGAGAAGAAGGCGGATTTGACCGTTCGCCGGTTACCATAATTTTGGCCCCCCGTACATGCATACTGGGATTTGCCACATGTGCCTTCAAGCAAAACTTGAATGTACAACCTATAATCCTAAAGGAATATTGTCACATTACCTGCTGGAGCACCAATTGCAGTCATCGTTGAGCCTGGGCCTCCTGCGGGAGCACCAACTGCAGTCATGGTTGAGCCTGGGCCTCCTGCGGGAGCACCAACTGCGGTCATGGTTGATCCTGGGCCTCCTGCGGGAGCACCAACAGCAGTCATTGTAGATCCTGGTCCTACAGCACCAACTGCAGTCATCGTGGAGCGTCCACCTGAAATCTAAATTCTCAGGAATCGCAGTCCGGACTAATATGGTAGCCAAACCTTTTACCTAGCTTTTTCTTTCAACTCATGTCTGTTTAGCAGTATTCCGTTCTATGTGCAGCTTCTCGTTCACTTCCGCTGCACACACTATTGGTCATATGCCGGGGAACCCGTTTTACATAATTATCGAGAATAATGAGTGAACGCACCCGGTATCATTTCTGCTATCTTTATTTACTTTGGCCTTATCTCCACCCAGCCCGATGATCTCGATCTCAGAAATACACCGCCTCTTTTCAGGAATCAAGCAGAAGACTGATGTACCGTGCACGATGAATGGTGTGCTCGGAGGTTAGAGTCGCAACGTTCCCATGTTGTGTTCAACTGCTACATCTTTGTGTTTGAAAAGCTGGATCATCAAGATGGTTGCTGAGTGGACGTCCTTCGAAACAAGGCTGATCACCGCTGTACGCTGAACATGGTACGACTTTTCAGCCAAGCAACGAGATCCACAGTTCCGTCATTTTCGAAACGCGTGGTCTCGGTTCTCTTAGCGCGCACATGCTTTTCTGAGTTTTGTTGAGAGTTGTGAGTGCCTCGCCGTGATTCTCTGCTGCTGACCACATTAGACTTGGATCACTACAGAGCTGTGACGGAATATGTTTCTAGTGGTCATGTCGAGAACGCTCCAAATGGCGGAGCATACCTTGTGGTGAATTTCTTCCATTTTCACCCTCTTCTGTCTCGATCCAGTCCCTGGGATTCTAGGTGTGGTTGTCATGAAACCTGAGCTTCTCAACTGCAGTAGTGGCTTTGTTCAACCAGGGCGTACGGGTGGAGTAGGAAACAAATTATAGACGGAACTCGTGTCGCACTCCTGTCATCAGGTCAACTCATGAGGGAATCTTTGGCGAGGCTTCAACCATTTTACGAAGGAGCGAGAACCTCTACGCATTGTGCATCTGGAACACCAGGATGTGGTGGCCACAATAGCAGGTTGCCCCGTGTGGATTGGCTTCAACGAGAGAGTGTAGCTTGTCAAGTCCAACACCGATATCTGTCCTAAACTAGGGTTCTTCTCAAAGCTGTAGTCTCTTAGGCAAAGAAGATCCATCCATTCTGAAACTGACAATGGCAAAGAGGTATATCGCTAAGCAGACACGTGCCCCTATGACAGAGCTCCATTTACTGAAAGAGTTTCCTGGTGAGAGTTACGAGGTGTCCAAAGCGCGGGTCTTCTTTTGATAAGAGAAGCCAACCCCGATTGAAATGACAGCAATGCAACGTGATTTGAAAGAGCTTGCTTGTAGCTATTTCACGGTAGGAACTTTGCTCAGTTCGGTCGCTGGGAGACCCTATTAGGTACTAATGAAAACAGAACACCGGAATAACTTCTAGAAAATTTGAAGTCTTAGCCACCAAAGCAATGTGCCAAATGGCTAACTAGCTTCTTATATTGCCCATAGTGGTTGCTACGGCGCAAGCCACAAACCAAGTCTTCGAAATGTTTCGGAATTTTCATGCCATTAAACAAAAAGTGGCTCAAAAAGTTGTCAAAATGTCAGAGGCCGAAGGAAGTGAAAGATGGCGTTTCCGTGGCCAAAAGCGCACAAATTGAGCGCGCAGCAGATGCCAATCGTTTCTGACAATGAGCTCGCCTCCGCTGCCTGTGCTCGCCCATCAGTGTTGCTAGCACTATCACTGTTCTGATCCCTACTATATATTAGGCGTTTCAGAAAGTTCTGTCGTTTTCCGACCCCGAATTTTAAATGCATGTATCTCGGCATAAAGTAAACCTTTCAAGCTGATTAAAAACCATTCGAATGCGCGAACCTTTCTCTATAAGAAACCGTTCTACTGGGTACGTTTGTTCAGAATGCTGGAGCTCTGGAGGCGATGAACTGAGGGAAGGTCGTTTTAGCATCATGTTGGGTTTTGATGCATTTCTCTTCAAGGAAGCTATCGAGATCGTCAGAAATGTGACAGTAGATAGTTCAAAGGTCTACTAAGTAAGATGTTCGCAGAACCACTCTGAAGTTCAGCTGGTCCAACTTGTGAAGGGTTGGCGGTGCGATGTGCGTCCAAGACACCTTTCAGGGATGTGTCCACCCCTTTATAATGAGGAATGCTGGACCACATGTCTTGGAGTTTTTGGTGAATTTTGACGTAATGTTAAGACTGCTTTTCCACTGTAACAGTTCCTGGTTATGCGGAAGAACCAGGCCAGCCGTCGACCTTATGAAAGTTGCCATAAGTTTTGCACAGTTTGTAGAGCTCTATCGCCGTCGAGCTATTCAGCAAAGCTTCGTGGACTGTAGAGAAGAATCCGCTCTTTATTGTACGTCGCAAATCTGTAGAAAAACGAGTCGCTTTTATCACATAAAACAAGCTACAATTTGATGGACGACCCTTCAAATTGGTGATTTGTCGCGGCACGCCCCTATCAAATTTTTTGGACTTTCCAGCTACTTCCGTATAGCTTGGCTCTACAAACCATATACGCCCAGGTTGGGCAGAACCTCTATGGTCTTACGCACGAGTGCCTCAATCAGAACTTTTGGCTAATCGGTGGCAACGTCCGATATCGACCACCACTATCATACCCAAGGCTCTCGCTTTCGTTACAATAACTTTTCGAACTACTGCTTCTGAGCACATTTATTGCGAATCTAGGCCAAGTGCATCGTTAATATCTTGAACTGTTCCCGCTACTTTCAGGTCTATTCAAAGCTAGAAAAAGAAAGTCATGCCAACTTGCTCATCGAGTATACCGCATTCAGAGCTTTGAAAAAGCTATGAGAAAATGTTTTAGGACAAAGCTAAGCTAAGCATGAGATAGAGCAGGAAAAGCTCTTCAAAACGGCATTCATACCGATTGCAGTTTTTCTGGGTTTCAAAGAAAATAAGAGCATCCAAAAGTGGAGTGTCAAAAAACGACAGAACTTTTTGAAACGCCTAATATAATGCGCTAAGTCTGTCTGTCTGTCCGTCTGTCACGAAATTCGGTATTAAGCGAACAACAACCTACAGGGTCCAGGTCAAGTTTGGGATGGGTGTACCATATCTCGAGAAGTAAAAAACACACACCTAAGCGGAGCCCCGCCCACAGTGGGCGTGGCGTGCGTCGAAATGAGTGGTACTGAGGACCATGATTTCAAATTCAGTCACAAAACAGCCTCGAGACTGGGGACAAAAGTGGGTATATAGGTGTGCGTTGGTAAGCCCTCGGTGGGCGGGGCGTTCTCTAAAAAAGCGGTGCTCAATGAAAATATTCATAACTCGGTTAGGAGAAAGCCTACAGAGCAGAAAAAAATTAGTGTAGGGAGCAATGTCTAAGGTATTTCCAGCATACATGATGTGAACGGAGGCCCGCCCACAATGGGCGGAGCGTGCGTGAAGTAGACAGCGTTTTCTACAAGAGCTCATAAATCGGCTCCGAGATGACTTAGAGACCGGAAAACAGTGGATAGAGGTCAGGAGGAGGGAGGAGAAGCTAAATGTCAAGGCTGGGCGTGGCTTACACCAAAGTGGGCGGAGTTTGCAACCAGCCTCATAACTCGGTTCCTAGGAGTCCCGGGGTGTGGGAAAAAAGTATAAGGGTTGGCAGAGGGAAGGGGGTCAACCGCTGTTGGCGGGCGGAGCATGCGTTAAAGTGGGCGGGGTTTGCCACGAAATTT
>MU870811.1:6040-16323 GCA_036418205.1 Ostertagia ostertagi | reverse complement strand
GAAATCCTGATTTGGTCCTATTCCACCTTTCCAATCCACTGCTGATTCCACCGAAAACCCCTCCTTCCCTCACTTCCTCGCCCAGAATAAATTGCGACCCTCCCCCAACCTTTACTCGGCTCCAGTGTGAGGCGAGGATTCCTTGCCGTAGGCTCATTTTGGAGATCTAGATCAGCTTCCAAAACAAAAGCTGGGCGCAGCGCGCACGCAAGGCGCATTTGAGGGAGAAGCACACTCAGGATTATCGGTGGGTCAGTTCACGTTATTTGAGTGCCACGCGGTGGCGATAAGGCAATCTATGGCTCCGTTTGTTTTCACCAGCACATTACTTTCATGCGTCTGGGCTTCTATTTCTTATGTCCGTACTCAGAAATATTATATTTGCTCCTGAGGACAATAAATTGGAGAGAGAAATTAATCAAAAAGCCGTTTTCCATTGATTGCTTTTTATGTGGTAGTAAATGTTTATTGAGTAATAGGCTAGGCTTATTAATTTTCCGCTAGCACCGTTCGAATCGCCTTTCTAAACAAAGCCATTTCAGAATGCTGTCTTGAACGCATGTCATGGATGTTCCTTCGTCATCGACATCCTCACAAGATGTTGTGGATGATGCTCCTGATGGAGCTCCCACCCATTTTCTTATGGAGCTCGTTACCTTGGACCATCTAATGATGACATCAAGTTCGTCCAAGAGGTCAAAGGTACTTCACTGCTTTGTTTTTTAGATTAGGCGAGAAGCCTTAGTTGCTATTGGACCAATGCTTCAACATAGACTACTGCGAAGCTTCTTCCGCGGAATGTCCCTGTTTTTTTTTCAGTTGACCGTGCCTCGCTGTGTCACCTCAGTTTTTGATTCTTGGTACTTCGACCGGTGGTGTGTCTGTGTATGGTCGTTATTCCTCATCTCGAAAACGTCTCAACACTCCCAGCGGCCTCTCCATTTCATTCAACACCAAGGATGGCCCCGTGAGCGCGGTAAGAATTGATTTTTTTTCATTTTTCTGCGGTCAAGGTGGCACTAGCGTGAAATGAGTAAAAATGTTGCGCCTTTGTTCTGAAGGTGTCTTCAGGAGTCATAGATGATGGTCTTTTCTTGGGTTATTCTTTTTTATTTTGTGCCCAACCATCTTTATGAACTTCGCTTAAAATAACCGCTTCTTGATCGTGACCAAGCGCTCACCTTCATTTCGAGCGGCGCTGAATTGGGATAAGCGTAGCTCTTGTGCATCTGCAAGGGTAAAGTAGTGTCATTGATTGGGTTGTATGAAGGCTAGATCAGTAACGCGTTACCATTTTGTGGTCGTGAAGCTTATTTCACCATATACCTCGGGCCATGTCTTCACTTGTGTGTTGCATCTAAACCAGCCCCTTTGCATAATCCTGCCCATTATTCGTTTCCAAGCTTGGCAGTTACACAAACAGGTAGGGAGTATACCAGTGAGTGCTACATGTAAAGCGAGGGAGAGCAAAGGTTGCCGTCATCGATACACAAATTATCACGATGCTGTGATAGAAAGGATGATTATGAAATGAGGATCCAGAGGAAGACGCAGCAAAAGCTTAGCTTCTCAGAAGTTCTAACGGAGAATACCGACTTGTAAATTGTTTCCTATGAAAGTGGTCTGTCCATCGCGCTGAATCACCACCAATATGTAATATGGATGCAGCAAACGTAATTTATACTCGTGGTCCCAGTAAGAAATGGATATCTACGAGCGCCATCGATTTCGGGTTTTCCTTGTCGTATGCTTATTTTCTTGTATTCTGCTTTTCTTTCTTTGAAACCTGCCGCAGATTCGAAGAGGTTCCACGTTGGTCGTTGTTAATTCTGCAGTTTATTCATTGCAACCTCAGGCCGTGTGAGAGTTCGTGGTCAAAAGTTTCTCAAGAGAATGAGCAAAAAGGAACTTTACATAAGTGTATAACCTGCAGCACGCAATAAGCGGCGTCCTACGGTAGAGGCGGTGGGTTGACGGACTACTTGAACCCGGTCCTTTAAGCCGCCTCAGATCCATCTCTCGTCTGCGCTCTCTCACCTTATCAGCGGCTCATGACCATTGTGATCACACACATTCAAACTTTTGCCACACTGTAGTTGGCTCACCCACCTCGAAGTCCCTCTTACAAGGCTTAGTCCTAGGACTCTCACCTCCTTCCCTGGAATTTAAAGGCCGGAGCCAGGCGGCGTTCTCTAACTGTCTGTGCCCTCCGCCATTCGTGGTAGGACCATAGGAAAAGTTCAAGTTCCGTAGACGCCGATGGGTGTTGAAGTGGTAGCGTAATCAGGTTCATTGGTGAACCTTTGGCTTCTTTCTGTCGGATTTGGAGTGTTATTGATTCGAAATGGCGTCAAAGCATGGCAGATGCCCAGTCACATATCATGATCCGATGATGAATTTCAATGGTAGCGCAAAATTTCTTAATCTCACCTCTTGTAAGGTTAACCATGTAACCTTTTCAGTTGTGTGTTGCTCCAAAAGAAGGTCTCATAGCTGTTGGAAGTGATAGTGGACGAGTTCATGCAATAGAGTTCTCTCTACATCACCATCTCCTGTGAAACATCTGTTAACAAGAGACACTAGAAGGTTGAAGAAAGTAAGCTCTTACTAAAGTCTGTTAAGCTTCTGAAAGTTCTTCCCCTATTTCTGAAAATATAACTTGATTTGGAAGTCCCAGTTTCTCGTTCTTTTTTCAGTAGCGGATAGAAATGGAAGAGTATGAAGAACGTATATTACTCTGAGGTTACTTATGAATGAGCGCAGTTAGACGTGTTTTAAAACCAAATTATTATCAACTAGTTGGTCTTGTCTCATGGTTTAATTAAGGAAAGAGTCATCAGCAGTTTAGAACAGGTGTTGGTAGAATGTTTCGAAGCGAAATTTTATCTCATTTTTTCGCCGTTTCTGCAGTTAAGTCTTGTACCCAACTTGGGAAGCGTTGTATGGGGAGAGAGGGGGAGTTGAATTTCTAAAGCCTATTAAGGGGAACAGAAAATCCATTCATCAGTTCTTTTTTGAATTATTTGAGTTTCATACTGCTTTGTATGCTGAATATTTCTGAATTTTTGCAATAATTTTTTTAGGTAACTAGTTTGATGTGGTCCACAGATTCTAAAAGACTATATTCGGGTCATGAAAATGGTACTGTCATGGTGCATTATTTAGATGTGAGTTTGTTGGCTTTTGTCGTTATTTTTTCTCATACACAGTGCTCAAAGTTTGTTTACACTTGATTGTGTACGAAAGGGCAGGATAGATGTGATATCTTCTTTTTTAATAGGCGAAGTATCTCTTCCGTTCCTCCTGTGCCGTTGTTGCTACTTTTGAGGAAGGACAAATCGTTCAGCTAGACGTGAATGGACCAAATGTCTTGGTATCCACGCAGAGTGCTTCATATGTTTGCAATGTAGATGAAAAGAGCGTTATCCAAGTATGCTAGCATTCCCATTTTCTCAGGATAGTACTTCTTTTAACGATTCTTCCATTTTACAGATAGGGAAGAAACCGCGTAATGGGCTCATGGGTGCGTGTTTCATCTCTCCTGCACAAGAAGAATTGTCTAGTACTCAACAAGGCGGCTTCATTCTGGCTGCCCGACCAAATGGTCGAGTCTGGGAAGCGAATGCTGCTGGAGTTGTTTACAGGTAGGTTTCTCAGTTTTAGTCAGAACTAGTCTGCCGATTTCGGCCGCAGGAAACTTTTTTCTTGCGTAAGCTTCCTTATCATTGGAAATTCCTTATCCCATTCCCTTGGCCAGGCTAAATAGCTCAGATATCTTTCACTGCTTTTGCTTATTTCTCTTTTTTCATAGGACTCATCAACTCCGAGAGAATGCCACTTATCCCCGTCCTCCCATTATTTCATGCCGCAACGATTATTCGTGTGTCCGAAGAAATATCGATGCTGGTGATGCCGAAGCGAGAGATGCAGTCACTTTGAGTGTGCTGCAACATATCATCGTTGACGGGTATGTGAGAATTTAACTGCTTTGCCTGTGATCCATAATACGTTGGTTCGTATTCACACATTCATTTGATCTAATATATCTACGAATACGCTTAAAACTGATAGTCTTTCAGACAATGATAAGCACGATTTTTCGGAGAAATATCATTTTAAATTTCTGTATGTTCCTCCGAATTCATGGCGCACGCCGTCGGTGTCTACAAGCAATAATACGTGCTTTTTTGGGAAAACGAGCATTAATCGTGAATAATCTGTCGGAATCTTCGCCAAATATGAAGGAAATCTCGAAGCTAAGGTTCAATATTGACTGCACACAGCTCTCAGTCAGCGTAACCTGACGCTTAGGCTGGTGTCAGAATCTGCGATCCGTCGCAAATTCGCTGATTTTCGCGATTTGCGCGGTTTGCGCGTTTCACGCGATTTTCGCGATTTGCACGATTCACGCGATTTGCGCGAAACCTGCGACGGATCGCAAAATTGCAGGTGCCCCATTTGTGAACATTTGAAACACTGAATATGAAACAAGTTGAATCAAGAGCAGTCGCACTCAGCCATCACTATCGAGCAGAAGTGGCGGCAAGATTCGAGAAAACGACGCAGGAAAACATGTTCGCATGAAAAAAGTGCCAGTGTCAAAAACCCCCCTCTGCAACGACTTTCCGTTAAAACTTGTTGGAGAAAATCTCTGAAAATTCGTTCGTGTTCAGTTTATGTCATTGTCGATATCAATCAAAGAATGTGAAAGGTAGAAAAGTTCAACATTGATGAAAATTCGTGTTCTTCCATTCATGCTCCTGTGTTCATGCAGAGAATTCGATGAAAGTACATTGTTCATTAGTTATTATTCGCTCTCTCAAAACTAGGCCTCTACCTTTTCGTAATAACTTCGACAATCCATTTCCCGCTACGTCCACGCCACAGTTTGGCATTGTGACATTATCTGTCTACTATCATCGTTTGAGATCAAGAGTGAGAAGGGAACTCGCTGAAGTACGCTTTTCAAAAATGCTTAAAGTCCTTTCGCTCTGCTTTACCTACTTTTTTAGCCATTTCTTGAAATTCTCAATAGATGCAGTGATATTCTTGCAGGGTCCACTTGATTCTTATCCTTTTTCTGTCGTGTCCTAAAATCATTGTTCGATGTGACAATTCCAAACTGGTTTTGGTCGTCGATTGGAAAGGTAGAATACTTGCCATTTATCATCTCAACATTGTAAAAGTAGCACGTAATAGTATTAGTGGAATTGAAATCCTTTTAGAAATACGCTGTTGTTGTATTTGTGGTGCTGACATTTTCGTTGCTCTCCGTGGTAATGCAATTCCTCGAAAGTACACCTTATGCAGCCGTACAGCAGTTGTGAAACGATTGCTAGCAAAGTCCCTTCCTGTCAGGTTAGTTCACTCACCATGCACTAACGTAACTCTGCTTCAAATGGTTTTTGTAGTCTGCTCACTTCATAATGAATTACAAGAGTTGTTTATGGCCACCTGATCTCGTGAATGCCACTGCAGATGCTCTCGCGCAGTTGTCTAAGAAGGTTTTGAATTGCAAGTAATAATTGATTTTTCAGTGGTAGTGTTTGCGAAGAAAGCTGTCAAAGTGTTTACCTGAGGGTCTGGAAATGACAGTATTGATAAGAAAACTGTCCAAATTCAGAATTTTGGGGAGGTCTCGCATTTGATTGTGGAGACACCTGTGAACATAAGTGATTCAAGCTTTCCTGATAATCGGTCATGGAGACTCACAAAAATGAAACTAAAGGTGTTGAGTAGTTATCTCTCTCAAAAGAAGAAAATGAGGGGTTCTGTAGAGGCTTCTGAATGGAGGCTCTCGCTTTTGAGCTGATCTTTTGACAAGGTAGAGCGAGATCAATGTGAGCAACATTTGTTGGTTTTTTTCTGGTGTTTTGAGCGAGTTGCCTATCGTTGCGTCCAGTTATACTCGAGCTCGTCATCCGTTTTCTTCATTGAAACTGTTTTCGTCATCTGACTTCTTGTAGTATCTCATCTTACAATCAACGCTAGTCTTTCTTGCTTCGCGATGACTGTCCATTTAAAACGTAGCTTTTGAGATGGGCAGGATTGCTGCTTTCAACTATGTTATTAGTTTCTTCAAGCAGAGAATGTTTATTCTTCTTTTTGCGGAAACGTTGAAGCCATTTCGTTATTGTCAGCGTTGCTTTCATAATATGAAAAACAAACATGTCCCGCTTCAGTCACATTCACTGAATGTTGGCTGTCGTTCTATAATACTGTATTCGCGAAGTTTGTCGAGTTTAGATGTCGGTCAGACTCTGCGATTGCATCGCGCGATGCAATCGCAGAGTCTGACCGACATCTTACACGGACATTACTGCTTCCAGATATGAGGAGCGTTTTGAACTATCTGTGAAGAAACATCCTCAAAATAATATTGATCTGGAACAAGTGCTCTCAAGCGGTGAAATTTTGCCCAATAAAATCCCAAGCCCGACCCAATGAATGGTGCATGATGAAGCACTGCTCATGGCATAGCTAGCTGCCCTATTTCCACTCTGATTACAATTTTTCCAACGAATATATCAGCTTACTTCCAACCCAGTAGTTTGTGAACGGTGAAGCTGAAAAACAGGGACCTAATTATTACTAACGGTGAGCTATGCTTTGTAAAAATAAAAACAAAAAGGAGCGAATGTGGTAGGTAACTATATGGTAAGATGGGAAACAACAACTAGGGTACTAGGTAATGTGAAATTTCTTCACATTTGTAAGCGTAATCCATGTCTTCATAGTTGAGTTCCTCGAGCATCTGGCCATTTGTTTTTGGGCCTTAACTCTTCATACTATTAGTACTTGTTTTGCATGGGAAGTTAGTACTGTCTACATGTAATCGGGTCTTATTAGAAGCATGCGCGCTCAGTGGCGAAGTGTAGCTCACGAGGAGTGTTCTGTGTCTTTGTGTGAGAATGCGCTACTTCCCACGGTCGCTCCTGTCTCCACAGAGTCGGAGGCCTTCGTCATGTCGGTGAATGTGAGATATAGCTACATCCTGTACTCTCTTGGCACCTCATTTCAACCCAACAGCCTCGTAGCTTCGTTACAGTCGATCGTGCTGAACCTTCTTCGAAACCTTGCTTACTCACATATCTCATATTCATTCATATTCTGCCGATTCTTTAAAGGAGGAATTCACGATTAGAATGAAGGTCGAAGAAGGGAAATTGCCTAGTTGAGGAGACCCGGCGGACCTCCTGAGGGTGCGGACTGACGCGCAATTGGCAGCGAAAGATTTGACCTCGGCGACCTAGCATGGCTCACTCTTGGCGCGGTTGGCGGGGTACGCCCACCGACATCTAATCACTCGCCGCAGGTCTATACGTGGCGAGTGATTAGATAGCAGAGAGAGCGTAGTGTTGAAGAGGGCACAGCGATGAGAGTCGCATCAATGCGCAAAAAGAAGGGGTCCCATTTCTCGGGTTCTGGGCCGTTTCTCATGGTTTTTCCTTCTTTCATGTATCACTCAAGGGCGGAAGTGGTGTAGTGGCAAGTGGCACGCTTACCACGCGAGCGGTCCGGGGATCAAATCGTGAGTCGCCCGGGCCAACCAAGCCTTCCATCCCTCCGGGGTCGGTTAATTGGTACCAGACTTGTCTGGGAGGATAAAAACACTGACTTGTACATCGGCTGGCCCCCGCAAGTCATTGTATAGGCCACATCGCATTCAAACGCCACTACGAATGTACAAATGGAAGTAGAATGCGTGCCGCATCCCAAAAAGGGATTGATCAACGGCAAATGCTTTATCCTTTATCCTTTTACCATGTACCACTCATCATTCCTAAGTTAATTTGAAATGGTTGCTTTTCCATCATCAATTCTGCCTTTAAGGTTGACTCAGTGAAAAATTGTAACTCTAGACAACAGACAGATTGGGTAATAATTGCCAATGAAGTGCATTTTCTCACTGTCACACAGCAATTTGAGCATGTGTGCACTGAAAAGGAGAGCCAGCGATTGACGTACCAACTGCTAACGTAGATTCAGATGCTTTGGTCTCGCAGTAGCAGTTCGATCTCAATAGTTTTGGGTGGCACTCTGCGTCAAGCCCCAAAAACAGGGGACCGTCGAAAAATCCCTCAACAAGAATGCCTTCTCTTCCGTCTCGTAATAAGGAAAGGGGGTGTGTGGAGGGGTTTTTGAACGCAGCCGATAAATGTGAGGCAGCTCTATCATATCTTTATAGCTATCGGCTATCTGACCGCTGGCTTGTAAACCTGTCGCGTTGGATAAGCAAGATTATCGTTGATTGCGATATTCTGCGCGATTTGCTCAATTTGTAAGGGTTTAGCGCCCTTGTCGCGCACTTTCCAGCCGCAACAGCTGCAATTCTTATTCTCGTGGACACCTCTATCCTGCTCACGGGAAAGATTGATTCATATGACCTTCATCCTGGGATGTTGCTTTGAGATCTTCCTTCATCTTCTCTCTGCCTAGTTCGCAAACCGGACGTGGGTTAGTAAGACTCGCAACTGAGTCTCCAGTCGTGCGGCTCCACGTTGGCGTATCTCGAGAGCTCTCGAAGCGGAACGTCCCTGTGACTTTCAAACTGTCTTTTTCAGTAATTTCTCCACACGACTCTAATAAACTGAAATACTTCTCCGTCAATACATTCGATAGTGGAATCCCAGCATACGTTGGCGAGGAGGAGCGTGATACCAATTGATGGCTGTCTTGGAATTTTGTTCTCTAAGTTTGTGGCCCTTACCCCATGGAAGTAAGCAAACCAGCCCTTTTGGCGTTTCTGGGCGGTCTGAAAGGTGCAAGGGGATGGGTCGCCCGAGGTCGCGACAGACTACTCGACTCGTGGGTCTCGAGGTCGAAGACTACTTCAACTCGGTCGGTACGGTAGGAGAGTGATGACGAAGTGGTGCAGCTAGGTCCAGCAGCTCCGCCAAAAGGGCTGGTTTGCTTACCCCAGGACTAAGCCTTGGAGAGAGGACGGACAGGTCCGTCCTCTCTTTAAGGCTTAGTTCTGAGGTAAGCATCAAATTGAGGCGGTTTTAAGGACCGAGTTGAAGTAGTCCGTCGACCGTCGGGGACCCATCCCCTCCCCAACATTCAGCATACGGCCCCAGCAGAAACGCCAAAAGGGCTGGTTTGCTTACTTCTTACCCTATTCGTCAAAAAACATTCTAACTAAGTGGAGGAGACCCATGCAACTCTTCAGACGGTCAAGCTGCGACCACGGCAAAGCATTTGCTTTGTAAGCAATACTGCTTGAAACATATAGACTGCAGAAATGAGTAGTTTAATTTAATTAGATTTTTTAATTGCGAAATCTCTTAATAACCACCTTGAGGAGACTTCATGCTTTTGGAATACACTGTCGAAAATTGAGTGTCAGACCACAAGTCGTTTCAGCGGACCGTGCTAGTGTGCGGGATACATTAGGGAGAACAAGACGAAGAAGACCAGCAGTCGTTTAGGTGATGGCTTCACGTTTCGTGGGGAAGCCAGTTGTGACTCGTTCCGCTCTAGCAGTCATCTACACGGAGTGCCCTCCAAATAAGCTTCAGTACTTGGCTAGCGGGTGTCATCGCTCCTTCTTCTATTTCTTTTTTTTTATCAGCAAGGGGGTGGGGGTCCCTGACTTCCAGTCCAGCTTCCAACGTCATAAACTAACCGAATTTTTGGCCTGATTACGTTGTCTGATTCGTTGAGGCGCGTATGTTGTGGCAGAAAAAGTCGCAGAATCAAATAGGGTGTAACCGCGCCGGATGTTTTTTGTCCTTTTCGTTACTCCCGCGATGTTCCTAAATGCTTCCCATGTCGCTCGATTCGTCAAATGAGCATCAGCCTACGCAGATGACTGCTTTTTATCTAGCAGATACCCATAGCATAGAAAATTTCACGTGTAATAGTTGAGCATGGTGCGATAGCAATCATCCTGTTTCCCATTGCCGTCATCTTTGGCTGTTTTATCTGTGAACCCTTCCATACGTGCTGGAAAATTTGGTCGGCATTCACTTCGATTGGCTAATGCTCGGTGTTATGGGCCCCTGAAGAATTGCCGCTCAGCTTTTCACCCATCGACAGGGCTCCTAAATCACGCAAAAGGCTCGAAGCCTAGTTCGAGAACTAGATTCACGTCAAGGCAGTTTTCAAGCACTTTTCCAACAATCTTCAGTTCCGAGAGGATACACCTGTTTCTGGCTCATGTCATGTCAGTGTGAGGAGTGCATCCAAAGAAGGGAAGTTAGAAGTGAGATTTCAGCTTTCAACACCACTGCGATTACTCACACTCTAGCTCTAGTGATTGCGAAAGTCAGTAAAGTCAT
>MU870810.1:18340-28593 GCA_036418205.1 Ostertagia ostertagi | reverse complement strand
TTGCTTGCCAGGTGCGTAGCGCACTTGCCCGGCACCGCTTCATTCCAAATGAATGAAGTGGTGCCCCCGTAGCGCAACTGGTAGCACGATTGCCCGGAAATTACTTTTTTCTACTTTTCAAGGTCTTAGCGCTCTTGTCGGATGATTCCCGGTGCGCGGGAATACCCCTCATCTGTGATTGTCCTCTAGGTGTCTTTCCTACAGACCGAAGGAACCGCTCACACGGCATTCGCCAGGATTGTGCCTTTAATCTGCTAAAAATCCCACCTCATTTTTAAAGAGATTTGGATACGGTGCCGCACAGCGAGGGATTTCAAAAATTCCATCCGTTTTCACATTTCAGTCCTTTTACTAATACTATTACTAATAATAACAATATCATTGATAAGCTGATTCAATTTTAGAAGAAGACTATCGCCCAATAACCATGCTACCAGCCGTATCATGGAACATAGGAGAAAACGACACCAATGCTCATTCTTCGTCATACTTACAACAAGGAGCAAAGTAGAGATTGTCGTATTTTTCCAGTAAAAATTCTCATAAATAACATCAAAAAGATAGCGATGGTGGTGCAGTGGCAAGTCGCGCCACTTATTGCGCGTGTTACAGGCCCAAACATCGTATCAAACTTCACTCGGGCCCACATGCAGTACATCCGTCTGAGTCTTTAATCGCTACATAATTACATGGGAGTAGAAAAACTCCGCTATCAAAGTTCTGAGTGGGAGTAGAATGCGTGATGCAATCCATATGGAGACCCGATCAGCGCCCATACCATTGAAAATTCGACAGAGTTTGCTGGCGCGTAACCCCACAGGTGACGCTGTTTTTGCAGCTCTGGAGCTGAAGAAACTAGAGGCGTAAGTGCATTAATGCACACCTCATGCTGCGGTGATTGGTCACTGTCTACGTCTCACGTGTCTACTACACTCTCTCGTTCTCTCTCCTCGGTGCCTCGATTTTGTACATTGCCCCCACCCCATTCCCACTGTACAGGGCAATAGGAAATCAGAAGTGGATACACTTTTGACTGAAATTCTGAAGCACGGCGTAACGCAACCCAAAAATGATCAGCACAAGTTCGTTTTCTGGAGGGATGAAAGGCCTGATTGTTCTGGGCGGGATTCGAGCAGGATTCAGCCAATAGACCAGTCGCGTAATAAACGGATGACTTGCCACTACACCGTCTCACCACCTTTTTAAGAACTAAATACATACCAACTGAAACAGTAATGAAGCTCTTCAATTCAAGTGGAACAAACTCCTCCAAAGAAGCTGGAGTGATGGAGACGAAGTATGCAGAGATAAGAGGACCGCAACCATTTCCAAAACAAGCCCTCATTGATCCAGCCGCTCTACCATGCGAATTTGATTATCAGGTACGTTGCTTTCTTAAAGTTACGGTTGCTTTCTAAGAATTTGTAAAGCCAGTCCAAAATTTTTGACCCCTAGTTGTCCTTTTATACTGCAACGATCAATGCTTTTCAGAATAAACCCCTTAAGGGCGCCTCAGCGATGCCTTTATTAGGCTCGGGTGGGAGGCTGAAGCTCGAAGTGGAGTGAGCCACTTAAAGAATTTGGAAGTAAGCCTCAGGAGGGAAGGGATTCTGGAGAAGAACATGAGCAATCTTTGTTCTTCCTCAAAGAATCTTCCCCTCTTGGGCTTGGCCTAGCATCATCTATCGGCGGTTCTTGAATACCTTCTTTTGAATTAGCCTCCCCCTCCCCTGTCCCCCTGAGGACGTGAGCGCCTTTCAGAGAAATTGAGAAACTCCTTTCCTTTTGAATAAATTTCTGTCCCTCAAAGTATTGAATAATTCGTGGAATTTAGGTCGGCAGGTGAATACGCGCCTAGAATTCTGCCTAAAATTTTGGTCATAGTGTTCCAAAAAAAACAGGAGCCACAATGGTTGGGTCCCAAACTGCATAGTTCCAACTTTGTCGGGCACCTTTTTCCACTTACCAAGTCCGTACTTAAGCTTCAGGGGTCAGCAGCTTTCACGTCATACTCCAGGCTGTATAGTCATAGCTTTTTGCATCCACCTTATGGACGAACCGATGAACGTTTATTCTGTCTCCGACTTTAGGTCTTCTTCGGAGATATCGTACCAGCGGAGGCTGGAGGCAGCTAATGCGGGGTGTCTTCAGCGGATACAATAAGCTTGACGTTACTCCTATCCTCGTTACGTTGAACGATATCGCCCTTTCGCCCTTTCTTGCGACCATGACCCCTCTGCTATCCAGAATACAACCCCATTCAGTCAAGGATTACAAATGCGAACCCACTCACTAGTAAGTTACCAACGGACGACGGATACTGTATAGGTGTACTCACTGGTGTCCGCGGTCCCTCGTTTCAATCCTGTCCTTCTTTCTTTCTTTCTTCTTCTCTGGCTCATGCATCCTGAAGTCTCCCTGCTCCTTTTCCCTCCTCCAAGGCGTGGTCCCATAAAAAGAAATGTTTGACGCTGCTCTAGATTCGACGCTGTTGTAATGCCTCCTTATCATGCGATTGTGCCTGAATAAGTGCTTTCTCCACTTAGGCGAACGCAAGCTGGGCCCACAGCAATGGTTCAGAACTGTAATTTGTTCGATTTTTGAATGGAGACATTATAATAGCTAATCATTTCTATATACAGTGTCGCATGGGTGAGAGTTGTTCGGGAACAATAGCTCTGGTGGATCGACAGGTCACCGTTTGCCAGTACGACGTGACCAAAACGGACCGTCAGTGCATCTATCATGCCGACTGTCTTCAAGGCCAGGTCTCCATTCCAAGTCCACTTATCAGACTTCTTTTGCGAAAAACTGTATTTTCAGCAGTGTCTCCGTAACGTAAGCGGTATTTTTGTATGTACGGCATCAATGGAAGCGGCATTGGGCACGACACCGTGCACATACGACTACGAGTGCTCGGGAGGGGAAAAGTGTGTGAACCTTGTGCAAGAAGGAGAGAAGGTACGCGTTCTGCAGGACCTTTCGCTAAAATCGAATAGGGCATAGAACTTCGATCAGATGGGGAGGGAGTCGCGCCGAGTTTTCGAATACGCTGATGCTATGAAAATGACTGAACGTAATATGCTCCTAATTCTTGACCCCTACCACACTTTGAAGCTTGAGGCATTTTCGGATACTGAAGATTGCCGTTCGCTCCCCTCTCCCTGTTCCCCAAACTCTGGTTCTATCTATTCTCATAACCTTTTGGAGGTGATTACGTACATTACACACCTTCCGTATTCGAAAATCGCCGTCTAGTTTTGCAAAGAAACGAAAAAGAGTTAAATAATTCATCTTCAAGGTTTTTCGCTGCCGCCCCTCGCAAGTGAAGGATCCGCGTCGTGACCAACTTTGCCGAAGTAACGCAGAAGTGCCCTTATCAGCAGGTATCACCCCATTATCATTCTTTCCTCTATTATGTAAATCATCCATTGACCGGATATATCAGTGTGTATAGCACTTTAGATTGTCTTCTTGCTCACCCACAGAAGCCTCATTAATGTGAGAAGAGTGATAGAGGAAAGCAACCTCATAAAACTAGGGGGTTTTCGATGCGGTATCAGTCTAATGAGTGGGATGTTATGATTTCGGGACACCCTACCTCACAAGCCTTATGCCATAAGCCTCCGTGACTACACTTAACAGTAGGATAGGAGACTAGGAGGTAAGGTCAGTGTCTCAACATTTCACGCTCAAGGACAGAAACCCTGATCTGGGAAGAAAAGTGGAGAAAGTCGGCCTGCATATGTATGTACCGCGGAGGCATTTGCTGTCGTTTTGCGACCACAGGGACTGTTTGAGCTCGATCCATCAAGCAATCAATGTGGTGATGCTGACTACGCTGGATTTCCTCATTTTTCCTTCTACCTTCAATTGAGAAAGAAAAAAACTTTATAAACAAAATAATTAAAATGGTTCGTTTCGCTCCTTCCTCAGACGAACCTTATTATTTCGTCAATCCCCGGAGCTCATCAGTGAGTTGGGATTGGAAAACATGAAGCGAGTTCATTATGGCACCCGAATTGCAATTACTGGCAAGTAGCCAGCCATTGCTGGCTATTTGCCAGCATTGCAATTGGAGCGCATTTACTGCGGGCAGGTTCAGACAACTCGTCCAACACGCGTCTTCCTCCATTGCTAAGTGGCAGAGGGGGAGTCCCTGTCTAAGCCCCTGCCCGACGTTTTTTTTACTTTTTTTCATTATTGGTCAACTTTTCACCTACAACTTCATTATCGGTGGTTTTGCCCGCGAATTCGTTCTTGGACTGTTGCTTTAACTTACTCGGATTGCGTTCGAATTATGGAATGTGTTTGCATGAAAGCGCAGCCGCAGCACCAGTGACTATTTCAAAGGCTCCATTTACTTACTGTCTCACATTTTTGCTCAATATAGTCTTGAGGTTTGTGTACCAGCGCCTCCATCAAGAAGGCATTCATTGTTGTCTTCTTACCAGTATTCACACTGCATCCCTTAATCATCGATGCAGTGGATTCATTTTCACTACAGTTATTCATTTAGGTATGCAGACGAATAGCTGCTGTGAGCTTATGTGTTGATGCGGTGCCATCAGCCAGTCCACCAGCTATGCTCAACGTGCAGAGGAAAATTGTCACATTCATCCAAAATCTTTTATTTTCACGGTTTTGATTTATTTCATAAATAAACATATTTTCGCTGGTAATATATTTCGCTTCAGATGGCATCACTTGGCACAAAAGTTATTCTTTAAATGGCTTAAGCCGTTTGGACACAGTGAGCACCCGAAGTGAGCGTGCATTATGATGTTTCTGCTGTAGTCACGTACAATGCGCGACGCATTGACGCGCTTTTCGGGGTAGTAGTCACAAGATTATAAGTTCAGGAACATAGGGTGTATACCGTAACCTTCTCGACGTTGCACTGGGGCGCGCATTCTCACGTGTCATCGATTTTCTCGTCTTCTCTGCACCCTCTCAACGAAGAGAGAATGCGTCGAGCAGGCCCGCGCAGAGTACTATGCGCCGTTTATGTAGAAGGTGGAATAGTGCTGGCTTGGTGTTACGGAAAGCGACCGCGCTCTGACGAACGTTGGTGTAGTAACATCCTACGTTCTTAGACTTATAAATATTGTGTAGTCGTATGATTATGCGATCAATGAGGCTACCCCGGCTCTGCGGGGCAGCAATCCCAAAATGTACAAGTGTCGCAGGATTCGCTTCGCCGCGCAAGCAGTGAGGGCTCAACGTTGCTTGCGCGCAGAGTCAACAGGGTGAATATCGGTCGAGGAATTCCTCGACGGGGGGTCGTATTTGCCTCTGTGGAACGGAGGGGGGTCGTAATTGTCGGACTCAGTATCGGACGATTTGTAAGATACAGGATTAGGGGAAGTGGGCGGGGGGGGGCGTCTTACCACCTCTCTCGTTAAACCTCAATGCGTAAGGGAATGTAATAGGATTCATTAGTAGCAGGTCCCATCGCCATGCTCTTCAGCCCTCCTCGTGGTTATGTACCTGATCATCTCAAAAGGCATGAAGTAAAACGGCGGGAAAGAAAGACGACATTTTGTTGAAACACACCACATTTTGTTGAAAGATAAAAGGTCCCCTGTGAATCTAGGTGTTAAAAGTTTCTGGAGGAGAATATTGAGGCTTCAGTGTTCTCTCGATCATGTTTTGTATCTCGAACTGTATCGGCATCTCCTCTACCACTCAGTCCATAAACCGTCATTGAGTGCGTGACATAAAGATTTACAAGTTTCTGTTTATCGCCATAAATTGCAAGTGTAAGCAACTGAGGCTGGACCGTGATTGGAAGAATTCCCACGTTTAGTCACTGCAGAGAACACTTCCGTTTTTATTAGCAAGTCTTCATGCGCTTACAACCTTTCAATTGACTTAAACTTACGAGCGAAGACCGACGGCATGGCGCATACTCGATTGAAGCTAAACGGCGCCGAGCGTATCTAGTTGTACCAGCGACGGTGAAGCGATGCGTTCCTGACGCATTTTGAGAGGTTTCAGTGAATTTGTCTTGCAATGATGTGGCATGAATCTGGTTTTTGAGTGAAGAAAAAACTCCTCGTCATTTTCTCGACGCAGATTTTCTCCTTAAGTGGGAAGTTTTCTGAACAAGTCAGGCGACCATTCGAAAGAGCAATTCTTCTACTTTCTTATGGTGTCCATACATTTCCGAACAATCGAGAATTAAAAAAGTTATCGTCTTGAAAACAGCTAAAATACGCATGACAAATTTGAGTTCCTCGACGTTTACTCGACGTGGAAAATCTCACCGAATAGAGAGTCTTTAGGGCAAGTTCAAAAATAATAAAAAACTGCAGTTGAAGCTCTTTCAAAACTTACCCGCCGTTTTCTAAAACATCAAGTTTTGAAAAAGTTATTAAGGTTCGAAGCATAAGGGGAGGAGGCAAATTTTCGAGATAAATCGCTCCAGCGCGTGAGCCGCGCCGCAGCCGCGTGAGGGAACAGCTGCTCCTTCAAATTCGGTGACTCTATCACTGTTACGTCCTATTTTTTCTCATTGCTGTCAATCTTTCTTTCCGGTGTGTATTCGTGTAGAGTCGGTTCTCGTACAATAGTAGAGTTCTTTTTTTCAGGATCTTTGTGTAAATCGGTGTTTTAGCGCCGTAGTCGCCGCAAAGAGGTGAATTCTCCGTTCCTATTCAGTTTCCTTAACGTGTGTGTACCTGTAAAGTCGGTGCTCATACAATAGGAAAATTTTTTCAGGATCCTTTTCTTGCCGTAGTTCCTTTTCTTACAGCAGTTATTAGTACTTCAGCACTGTTTTGTTGGCATTTGATGTGTGCGGGAAGTAGTGTTGTATCGAGACTCCGCTTTGCGGAAGGGGTCGTACCAAGACCCCCCAGTTTAGGGGGAGGGTCGTATCACAGATGGGTTTTCCTCGACACGATTTTCACCCAGAGTCAACCCTGCGTTGCGCAGTTCGCAACGGCACGTTGAGAGATCCTCAACGCACGCTGTATGGGCGGAGACACAGACGGCTCGAGCATGCGAGTGTGAATGTTCGCGCGAGAGAACGTGTCTAATCGGGCGAAACTGCGCAACGTGGCCGTTGAGAACTGCGCAACGCAGGGTTGACTCTGCTTGCGCGCTTGGCGCGGGTCAAGGGAGGTCGTCCCTGATGCCGCCCCAATTTACGCGGGGCCAATCCGACATGCGTCCATCCTCCACCTCCTACATGAACGGCGCTCAGTATAGTTGGCGAGTTTGCTCGACGCATTCTCTCTTCGTTGAGAGAGCGCAGAGAAAACGAGGGAGGCGAGCACACGCTTCAGCGCGTCAATGCGTCGCGCATTGTACGTGACTACAGCAGAACATCATAATGCACGCCCAGTTCGGGTGCTCACCGTGTCCAAACGGCTTGTCCTAATTTTCGAGCCCATGCCGTGGAGTGAATAGTGTGGGACGTACTAAAATGCGCTATATTGAACTTGACGCCTAAACACCACAGTGTGCGGTGACTCGTCCTCTATCGCGCCTGTGTCTCTGGCTTTGTCTCGCGAAGGGCCTGGGCCACTATTGCTGCACTTGTTTAGTTTCAAACTCTTATACATTTAAGCCTCATTTAACAGCATTATCATGGCTGATCCATTTTTTATACAATCATACACTTTGTGTATTTTTTGTTTAATGAGACCGTGAACGAACAAAGATTCATTACAACCAGTGATCTACATGGTAACCATGTCTCCTCCAGACGTTCCTGATGTTCCACCAGTTGTGTCGCCAGTTGTGCCACCACCAGTTGTTCCACCAGTCGTTCCACCTGTGGTGCCGCCTGTGGTGGTGCCCATCGTTGAGCCAGTCGTTCCACCTGTGGTGCCGCCTGTGGTGCCCATCGTTGAGCCCAGTGTTGTTCCACCCGTCGTTCCTGCAAGCAATTCCACTTATTCAACGAAAGAATGACCAAGCAGCCTTGGTGAGAGATCGGTGAAACTGAAAGCACTACACACCCGATGCCGTGGTCCCGAATTGACTGCCTGTAACTCCGCCAGTGACACCCGACGCGTCGCAACCATATCGCTTGTACATTCCACGATACCTAAAGCATTAATACTTTGCTACTCCGAGTAAACGGGGGTTGGGGAGGGGGACGGGTGTATCGAGGAGGGGGGGGCGGGAAGTGAGTGAGCCAATTACAGAACTTGGGATTGAGCCTTGGGGAGGGACAGGGTTTCGGGGGAGGTAATTTGTGTTCTCCTCCCTTCCTCCCTTATGGTCAGTCTTAGTGTCATCTACCATCGACCCTGTTTTGTTGTTTTGTTTTGAATGTTTCTCCTTAAGGACATGAGCGCCTCGATCAGCAAGAACATATAGTTGACACTAAATACTATATCTCCGTAGAAATTCCCAGCTTTAGTTTTTCTTATTTGCTTTGATGGTAGTAATGGAATTGATGGTAGGCATCTTTATGAAAGTTCTCTCTATTTCATCCCCTTGCGCTGAAATTCCCCCCCCCCCACTGCATTCGAATCTTCGCTCGCGGAAAGTTTGTTTCAAATCGCAGAAATATGCGGAGTTTATCCGCAACCTCACACGCTTGAATTCTGAATTCTACTTCAGAACACGCGAAGCCTTGTCTCCTCCGGGTCGCCGCGCAACTCGCCGCGTGCCAACCCGGACGAGCCAAAAGTTCCGCACCCGTATTTAAAGGCAGCGATTACGATAATTCTAAGAGGGTTCAGGGAGACGAGGTGATGCATTTGGCTAAATCAGACGTTCTCGCCCCCCCCCGCATGAAGGTCCCTCCAACGACAATGAGCGCCCCTGATCGCCATTGGCGGCGCTATGCTAGTTCCTATCTTATCCTCTCCTACTGTTAATCACCGCTTGCCCTCAAAATTACAACGCATGTCAACATATAACTAGATATCAGAACCTGGCGGATTTTATCCGTAATCTTCGCAATCTCCGCTTTAGCGTGTTGAATTCCCGAGAAGCGTCCGGATCGCCGCGCAGCTCGCCGCGTGCCAGCCAAGACGAGCCAAAAGTCCAGTCTCCGTCTTCCGTCAAATACACACGTCCGTCCCCTCCCCAACCCCCGTTTATTCGAAGTAGCAAAAGTATTAATGCTTTAGGTATCGTGGAATGTACAAGCGATATGGTTGCGACGCGTCGGGTGTCACTGGCGGAGTTACAGGCAGTCAATTTCGGGACCACGGCATCGGGTGTGTAGTGCTTTCAGTTTCACCGATCTCTCACCAAGGCTGCTTGGTCATTCTTTCGTTGAACAAGTGGAATTGCTTGCAGGAACGACGGTGGAACTACACTGGGCTCAACGATGGGCACCACAGGCGGCACCACAGGTGGAACGACTGGCTCAACGATGGGCACCACCACAGGCGGCACCACAGGTGGAACGACTGGTGGAACAACTGGGTGCAACAACGGCGACAACATGGTGGAAACATCGGAACGTCTGGAGGAGACATGGTTACCATGTAGATCACTGGTTGTAATGAATCTTTGTTCGTTCACGGTCTCATTAAACAAAAAATACACAAAGTGTATGATTGTATAAAAAATGGATCAGCCATGATAATGGCTGGTAAATGAGGCTTAAATGTGAAGAGTTTGAAACTAAACAAGTGCAGCAATAGTGGCCCAGGCGCCTTCGGCGAGATCAAAAGCCAGAAGACAACAGCGCGATAAGAGACGAGTCACACCGCACACGGTGGTTAGGCGTCAAGTTCAATATACGCATTTTAGTACGTCCACACAATTCATGCAACGGCATGGCTCGAAAATTGGATAAAGCATTGCGACACGGTGAGCACCCGAACTGGGTGTGCATTATGATGTACCCGCTGTAGTCACGTACAATGCGTGACGCATTGACGCGCTGAAGCGTGTTCTTGCCTCCCTCTTGTTTTTTCTGCACCCTCTCAACGAAGAGAGAATGCGTCAAGCAAACTCGCCAACTATAACTGAGCGCGTTCATGGTGATGAAATGAAGGATTGGACGCATGTCGGATTGGCCCGCGTAAATGGAAAGCGGTGCATCAGGGACGAACCTTCTTGATCCAGACGGGCCAAGCGCCCAAGCAGAGTCAACCCTGCGTTGCGCAGTTTTCAACGGCCACGTTGCGCAGTTTCGCCCGATTAGACACGTTCTCTCGCGCGAACATTCACACTCGCATGCTCGAGCCGTCTGTGTCTCCGCCCATACAGCGTGCGTTGAGGATCTCTCAACGTGCCGTTGCGAACTGCGCAACGCACGGTTGACTCTGTCCGCA
>MU870809.1:0-18716 GCA_036418205.1 Ostertagia ostertagi | reverse complement strand
GTGCACAGCACTGCCATTCACCTTCAAATACTGAACTCAGCAATGCTTTACATGACTTCTGGGCTGTTCTCTAAACAGAGGTATGTGACGAAAAAGGCAGCGCAATTGGTTAAGCTCATTTTCAACATCTTTTTGCCAGTCCGAAAATAAAGCGCCGACGCTAGACACAGGCAGCATTGACCGTGTGGCATGTATTTCGGCACGCGGTGCGGAACTTGCATTTCCCTCGTAAGGCGCGCGTAGACAAAGGCGCCTTAGGCGCAAAGCATAAAAGCACTCCAACACCTTAATGAAAAGAAAAATATTAATGTATTGATGTGTATTACCTCTTTTTCCTTAGTGCTCATTTTCTTGTCATTGGCGTATTTTTGACTGATTTCTCTATCCACTGCAGAACCTCGCTTCATAACAATCCTTTGAACAGATAAACATTGAATTTTTGACACTAGTGCAAAGCAAAGCGTGCTTACTGGTGCTTCAGAAGCCGCTTCTGGTTTTTGCAAGCCATAGAAAGAAAGTACGTCGAAGCAACAGCAGAAATGATCCAAACTATCCATGATTCAGCCACCTGAATGATTTTGTGAATTTTAGTGAACCGTCTCCAACAGATATTGAAACAGGAAAGGAAAGATATTGCGCGTATCCCGATAAGGTGAGCATTTCAGCATTTGAGGCCGTAGTTTATTCGGAACAATCAACTGATCCACAACCGTGCGTAGAGTGGATGCGTATTGACCATGCGTTCACAACGTCCACAATCGTATGAGTTGGACGACGATACCCATCTACCTTACACTGGTTGCGCGAGCAAACGATCGGTGAATCTCTTGCAACTAATTATTGTATTGCAACGGAATAAACACACGAGAAGACCCTCGTCGCATAAAAATTGCTTGCACAAGGCTTCAACTACGGCCATAGTTCATCACTTTTTTGCGGATGAGAGCTTTTTTCTATATAGATTACAAAACCCTGCTCTTGCGAGAAGAAACTGATTTTTCTATCGTTTCCCTTCATTTCGAACGTTTGGGCTAAGCCCTGTGCTACCACTGGACGAAGTGTTGGTTGATTCAATCCTTTTAAGTGAGCGGTGTTCTTCAGGTGGCACAGATTCAAACCCAAACCATAAAAGAGGGTAAAAGGTAAAAGGGTTGAGAACAAAAGAAGATTGACACGAGGCCCTTGAGGAGCACCCAGAGCATCTGCTGGTCGTGATTCTCGCCGATGTCGGCCTGAGATGGTCACGAGTTCATCGGTTGCTTGATCGTAAATAAATCTTTACAAAAGGTTCACCGCGCCTCATTTTCAGCTGCACGCTCTGGGCCACAACATGACTCCGGTGCACTCATGTACAACGGTGGACTTGAGGTTTCAGCAGCAAAAAACGCGAAAAAATTGCTTTCTGTCCTAGCGAACCGCACAAGTAATACTATGCGTCAATTTATCGAGCACAATTTCACAACTCTGCTGCAAAAATTCTAATCTGAAGATGTCGCCGTAATGCATTGATCGTCCTCACCAATGATTTGAGAGTTAATGAAACAAACGAACTGAACAAAATTAGACGCATGTTTTCAGTGATTCAATTTTTATGAACCGCCTGCTTCACAAACGCGAGCGTAGTACCTACGAAATGCACCTGTACCGAAAGAAGCAATCTATTATAGTAATCCCCTCTAATCACACTGAAAACAGCATCACAAATGTAAGCAACGTTAAAACAGAACCAATCACTACCAAAATTAAAAGACGCTCCACAAAGCCAAAAAGGTCCGTGATCTATTTGCCTCGCCACATCGATTCTCAGTGAGAGGAATTAATGAAAATCGAACAGAAAAAATTGTGTGCCAGATCATTCCACTTTTTCCCTTTTCTGTCACTATTACAACCCCAAAATCTCAAAATTTTAATTTTCGTCGAAACTTCGCCCATAGGGGTTATTCGATGCCCTGATCACGAAAATGACATTCATTTTTAACGTTGGCGCCATCTGGCGCCAATTGGCGCCAGGGCTATTTTCACCAAATTCGCTGTAAACTTGTATACAGGGGTTATTTGGGGTCCTGATTACGAATATAACATTCATTTTGGCGCCTGCGCCATTTGGCGCCTATTTTCGGCTCGTCTGCGCCCTCTCACTGATTAGCTCGCGATCAGGACTAAGCCTTTGGGGAGAAGAGTGCTCCGAAGTGAGTGAATAACACCCATCCTGTGATCTTATACGCTTCAACTTTTGCCACACGTTGCCTGGTTCACCCACCCAGGAGTCCTCCCTCCTCCTAAGCTTAGTCTGAGGTAGTATGTACAAGTGGGAGGGCCCAGGAAAACGGAAAATCTGCGTTGCTGCAAATGCTGGAAACCAATGTCGTATTCGTGATCAGGACCCAAATAACCCCTGTATACAAGTTTAGAGCGAATTTGGTGAAAATAGCCCTGGCGCCAAACTGGCGCCAATTGGCGCCAGATGGCGCCAACGCCAAAAATGAATGTCATTTTCGTGATCAGGGCATCGAATAACCCCTATGGGCGAAGTTTCGCGAAAATTAAAATTTTGAGATTTTGGGGTTGTAATAGTTGAATAGTGCCATTTTTCTGAAAAATGAGAAATCCAACCGCTACCTCCATTTGTGCACTTCCCATAAAAGATAAAGCCGGAGCTAGTAAATAACCCAGCTGTGAAAAAAAAAAAAAGGTAAAACAGTGCACTGCTTCTTGCTGAGTTCGCTGGTGAATAACTAGAGAGGAGAACCTCTTCTTCTCTTGTGAACTTCCCCATTGTTGCGCAATCACCTGTAAAGTGTTGCTGCATAGAGCACGCTTATGATAAGATTAGGATATGCCGACAGTGTATGACGCGTTTGGAGAGAACTCGAACGCTGTAACGCTTGTACCGTTAGACATAAAAAGAACAACATAACTGTACACGGAAGGCTTGAATGAAAATGCCGCCTCGCAGAAAAAAAAAACTTATCCACGATTTGCGAGTCGATGCATAATAACAGCCGCAGTACCAACAGACAGGTTCCTAAAATGTGCCTTCAGAAGAAAGATGTTGTGAAGTTAATTTAAATGTAATAGTAAAGTCATACTCGCAGAAATGCAATACTGTTCTACCATGTTAGAAGTGCGCAGAGACTAACAACACCAAATAGGAAGGAGAGCACAATCTAGAACAACCTGAGGGTTTAGGAAAAGAGAAGTTCGTAAAATGTACGAAATGATTAGCCCGAAGGAGGCGAGAGATTCCCAAGACGATTGCTTAGTGGTAAAAGGGAAACAAGGAAAATAAAAAGGGGGCTAATATCAGTCGAGGGCACCTCATTCAGTCGATCGTTCGCTGTAGGCAACCATAAGCGGCACTGGAGCAACGCCTTCGTCAGAATTGTTCAGGACTGGACGATGAATCACTGATACGTACCTGAATCCCCCTGTGCGATCGTAACGACTCGACCCACGTAGCGCGAATAATGATTTCGTAAGCTGCTACTGATTCTTTTTGTTTATGAAAATCAACGCTACTCCATTTGGTTCACATCCCATTAGAAAAGATAAAGCGGAGCTAGTGAAATGACGCACCAGCAAATTGAGGTAAACGTGCAGCTTCTTGATGATTAGCTTGTGAATATACTGAGAGAGAATCTCTCTTTCTTGAATTCCCATTGCGTGCAATCACTCTGTAAGTGTAGCTGCTAGAGCAATCGCTATGGATAAATTAAGATATGCGGCGCGTTGTATGTGTTGGGAAAAACCGGAAAAAAACGCAATAAACAGACGGCGGAAAATTGTACCGTAAGGCATCAAAAGAACAACAACGGTACACCGAAAGGAAAAGGCAGCCTCGCAAAAAAAAAAACTTATCCATGATTTGTGAGTCGATGGCATAACAAAAAGAGCGCCTATCTACAAAAGAATATAGAGTGTTCAGCAGAATATGTAAAAGTTAATCTTGGATGTAAAACAGTAATATGTACTCGCAGAATGCAACACAGTTGTATGAAAGTGAAGTGCGCAGAGGCTAGTAAACACCTAGGAAGGAGAGCACAATCTAGAACAACCTGAAGGCTTAGAAAAAGTGAGTTCGTAAAATGTATGTATGGTAAGCCCGAAGGAGGCGAGGGATTCCCAAGACAATTGCTTAGTAGTAAAAGGAAAGGAAAATAAAAAAGGGGGTAACACAGTCGGAGAGAGGCGCATTCACAGTCACTCGTTCGCTTGTAGCGACCGTACGGCACTGGATGCGTATCCTTCGTCAAAATCGTTCCAGGACTGGACGATCGGATGATCGATACGTACCGTGAATCTGTGATCGTAGATAGTACTATGCACGATAGGAGCCGACTTGTTATTCGGAGTAGGGATTTGACTCTACTGGCGGGTATTAATTCCTTCCCCAAGGATGTATCTGCCTCTCCTGTAATCCTCGGGATAAACAAAAAATGAGAGTTGCCGTATCATAGGACCTAGCATACCTCTGTGTTTCTACCTGCCAGACAGTTAGAGCAGCGCGACCCCTCAGGGGAAAGAGTGCTTCATCAGTGGAGGGTAGTAGCGCTGCTCTAACTGTCTGGCAGGTAGAAACACAGAGGTATGCTAGGTCCTATGACGCAACCCTTTTTTGTCCCCCCCCCCCCAGAGGATTGAATCAGAGAGGGGGGATCTCCCTGGGAGGAAGGATTGAATACCGCCCCAGACCCTATAGCGGCACGCATAGGAGGAACTGCTAAACTCGGAGACTCCGCGATCGTGGTTGAATTCGAACTTTCAGCTTTCAGGCCATGTCAGTTACTGCTCTCACCACAACCGCATAGACTGACTACACTCCGACCTGTCGAGGAGTCTCGCGCTCCGGAGCTGAGGGTTTACTGTAGCATTGAGGCTCATGTCGTTCCTGCACGATTGGGCGCATACTATAGTAGGAGTACCAAATTATGGCTTAATTATTCACCGTGTGATTCTCTAGACGAAGCGACTTTTTCGCGTAATTTGTAGCGGTAAACATTTTTCGCTGCGAGCATGCGGTGTCGCACTGTGTCATGTGAATATCGCTTGAGGATTCCTCAAGGCACGTCGAGGATTCTCTGCCCGGTCAGACACGATCTCTCGCGCGGACATTCACACTCGCCATGGGGTGCCGTCTGTGCTCTCCGCGCGGATGTTCACTCTCGGCACTACTCTCGCATGGTAGAGAGCTTGGTCGAGGAAATCCTCGACCGTTATTAACCCTGCTTGTGATCATGCGTGTCGCTTTCCGTCTTACAATTAGCGAGTCACACCCCTATGAGCTGTCTCGATTTGAATGGCTTTTGAATGCCTCGCGTGCGCTCTTCGTCTAAAAGACGTGCATGAACGTTATTTCAAACTTGCTACTTAATTGCTCACCCACCTCCAGCGGTGTGTGTCACTAGGACAGAGCTACTTTTTCGAATTTCGCAGCGAAAGATTTTCGCTGCGAACTCTATAGTCACCTTTGGGTATTCAATCCATTCCCCCTTGGGAAACGTATCCCTTTGAATTTATTTGTTTTTAACGATGTAGTTTCTTCATTTTCAATGCATGCTTACTGTGACATAATAACATACATTAAATCTAGACCCTTTATCAGGACAATCCCAGTTGGGAAGACGGAGAAAATTTAAAGGGTTGAGCCTATGAGTGCTATAAACCCAGAGTGGTGAGCATGATCAAAATTCGCTGAAACTTGCGCTAGGGGGGTTATCGAGGCTCCTGATCACGAATATGACCTTAGTTTTTGGCGCTGGCGCCAAATTGGCGCTTTGGCGCCAATTGGCGCCAAGGGTGTTCTCACCAAATTCGCTGTAAACTTGTGGATAGGGGTTATCGAGGCTCCTGATCACGAATATGACCTTAGTTTTGGCTCAATTTCTCTAGGTGACGCTCGAAATAGATGTCATCTAGGCGCTCATCCAGTAAGGGGGGGCATCAAGTGGCTGCCCTCACCCCCCCCTGAACTGGCTTCACTCCCCCTGGCTCACGGGGTCCCGTACTTCGAAGAAATTTCATCTATTTTGAGCCCGCACCTATAGATTGAGCGACAAAATAGGTATATTCGTGATCAGGAGCCTCGATAACCCCTACTCACAAGTCTACAGCGAATTTGGTGAAAACACCCTTGGCGCCAATTGGCGCCAAATAGCGAAAATTTGGCACCAGCGCCAAAAACTAAGTTCATATTCGTGATCAGGAGCCTCGATAACCCCTATCCACAAGTTTACAGCGAATTTGGTGAGAACACCCTTGGCGCCAAATGGCGCCAATTTGGCGCCAGCGCCAAAAACTAAGGTCATATTCGTGATCAGGAGCCTCGATAACCCCCTAGCGCAAGTTTCAGCGAAAAAATTTTTTGATCCATCTCACCTCTGGGGTTGTAATAGCTCAATAGTGCCAAAGGGTTTTTCGTCCCCCAACCCCTAGGGGAAGGATTGAATACCGCCCCTGATCATCAGTGGAATTGAGGTTCCTGCAACGAAAAATGTTTCGCTTGCGAAACGCGAAAAAGTCGCTTTCTGTCCTAGTGAACCACACCCACCCCAAAGTCCCGGCTCCCTCCAAGTCCCTTAGTCCTAGAGCCCCAGCTTCCTCATCAAGACTTGAGCCGATCCAGTTGCCGTTCTCTGATTATCTGTGCTCTCCCCATTCGCGGCTCGATTCATATGAAATTGATATTTTGTTTAACACCAGATTGGTCCCCGTCAACCGCCGGGACCCTCCTCCTCCACTGCCCTCCAGCTGCCACAGCAGCACCATGTGGAATGACCGGAAGAATGCTAAGGTGTTTATATGTTTACTTTTACCTACATGCATACATTTAATGTAGGCCCTTTATGAGGGCACTTTTAGTTAGAAAAACAAGGAAAATTTAACCCTACCCTAAAGGGGAGCATAGCATACGGCCCATTGGAAGGGTGATGGTGCTGTTGCAAAAGAATAAAAAAGGGCCGAAGACACGCACATTAGCTATATGAAGGAACAGCACTGAGCAGGGAGCGAAACGTGAAGCGAACAGTCTACCATACTCATTACCGCCATTATTTTATAAGAATTCGTCGATTGTAGTAACAATGACGTAGAATTGCACTATTTAACGTCAAAGATCGTAAGTAAACTTTAAAAAAATCATGCTACAAGCAATCCATTCACGAAAGAACGATGAGCAGAAAAGTAAAAGTAGTATAAAATGTAATAAGAGGCAATTGACCGGAATCAGTGCCTGGAAAAATGTTACGAACGTTGGCAACTTGACAGATATATCCGAAAAGATAGGAGCTAAAACATCGCAATTCCAGCAACCAGCTCATCCCCATGCGTCAAAACGGACCAGGGCATCCAGAGCCGCGGATCACCTCGCCCAGCCTCCCTCTCCCTTGCGCGATCGTTCTTTAGAGGCGGAGCTCGAACGCAGTTTGCTAACTGCGTAGCAGCCCGCGATACACACAAATAACGCGATACGACGTGCAGACCGAGTTCTACGCAGCCGAACTGCAAATGGCTGGCGGTTTGCCAATTTTTACGGTGGTCGCCGGGTAGTTTCCATCGCGCGACGTGGACCGCGGGCTTCTTAACGGTTCGTGTCACACAATTGGTAGCAAAGGGGAAGTCCACATTGAGATAGTGGTGTTTCTTTTTTCTGCTTTCCTCCTTGTGTTCTTGCGTTTTCGTCTCGTTGGTTTCGTTTTTTGCGCTAGTCGGAGTGTTGATAGTTTCAGCTTCACCAATGTCGGATACAGGACGTAGCCCTCGACCCGCAGGCTCCCAACTGAGACAACGACGTGGCGGCGGTTGGTTATTTCTTTATCTGTTTATTTCCTTCATTGTGAAAGGTCACTGCGTTTCTAGCAATTTATTTTTTCCGCAAAAAATGGTAAACCTCTTTGGTAAACCTAGCCCAATAGTATCAAGGTCTTCGAAGGTTCTGACACAGGTTTAGTTGTCCAGCTTAGATCGATAGTTAATACAATGAGAGGTTTTTGTATCCTATTTGCTCAGTATCAGAAGCCTCGACTCAAAAGGGTTTCAAGCATTCACCACAGTTAGTATATGCCTTGGGAATTTGTAAATTTATTACGGTCGGGGCTTTAATACGCGAAAAATTCTCTACCAATACATTTTGGAAACACTTCCTCTTTAGGATGCTCTTAGTGTATCTTTTTCTCCATCAGAAGGCTTTTTATCCCGATCAAGACTGACCGTAACCTTCATTAGGCCGACCTTTCTGTGCTTTCACCTTCTTCGGAACCTCTCTAGAGAGATGTGTACACAGGAGGTCCACTTGCCGTCTCGAGCTGGTAGTAGCGCGTTAAATAGATAAAGCTTTAAGATTTGCTTAAGGCACCTCCTGGGGCTAATAATATAGATCAAATCGCTTCCATCGGAGTGTATATCCGAATCTAGTTACGTACTAGAGTTGATATCTGTTTTTGTTGGGGGGGGGGGGTAAATTGCGATGTCCTGGAATATCTGGGTGTGAGGGAGTGGGGGAGGAGAGGGGAGGGGGTGATGATAGGAAATTGAGCTGAGCAGCCCGTACTCGACATGTGATGTATATGAAGACCTCTTGCTAGGCTGGAGATGAAACGGTGATGTATTGGAAGAAAGATTGTGTTTTTGGTACATCACAAGGTACCAGAACAAATGTAGAAGCTGGAAAATGGATATACCTAGTTCCGACTATTGGAAGAGTTGCGTCGTAGGTAACAGACAGTTGAGCCTTTTGCACCAACTAACAAACCAAGTGTTTTGCCACCCTATATATGCTATATTTTTGACGCAACTATCAGAAGTGTTTTATCCTGTCTTCGATTTAATTTCCCAAGGCAGTGATGCCAATTTTAGATAGGGCTATACAGACGTTCAGTCGAGCAAGAACTATTTGCTTTGGATTGCCGCGCTACCATGAAACAGTTCAGCTCATCTGATCTTAGGGAATCAGTACTTAATAACATTGCTTTTCTTCTACTCTTTCCTTCAGTGTTCCCGAGTGAGTTCCTTTTGTCAAACATCTCGTGACTTCTACCACGCATTAGGTTACGATTTAGTAGCGAGTTTGAGGTATATGGAAGCGGATTCACTCAACATTTTTATTTTTTACGGTCATTTGGGCTTGTTGCTAACTTTCGGAATCGGGTTTTAGTTCAGTCTGAAATGCTGTCTGATGGTGAGCATAGAATAAGTGAGGACGACGTTTGGTTTTTCCTCATGGTGGTTTGCTGATCTGAACTCTTCTAAGGCTGGTGTCAGAGTCCGCGATCCGTCGCAGGTTTCGCTGATTTTCGCGATTTGCGCGATTTGCGCGATTTCACGCGATTTGCGCGATTCACGCGACGGATCGCAAAAATTGCAAGTGTGTGAACATTTGAAACACTGAATATGAAACAAGTGGAATCATGAGCAGTCGTCATTCAGCCATCACTATCAAGCAGAAGTGGCGGCAGGATTGGAGAACACCTTGCAGTATTGATCGGGCACTTGTGATTTCCGTGACCCGTCGCGTGAATCGCGCAAATCGCGAAATCGCGCAAATCGCGAAATCGCGAAAATCAGCGAAACCTGCGACGGATCGCGGACTCTGACACCAGCCTAACATGGATTGAACAGCCGTGGTTGCACTTGCACGTTTGGTTTTCCCACCCCACATAAGGCCTTAATGCGTTTAAGCGCACTTCATCTAGCAATATGTCCTACAGTTGGGTCCGCATACGCATTTTCAAGTAGTTCTGATTTGGTGAAAAGACAACGGATGGCTTCCATGTATTCCCGGCTTACTTTGGAAATTGCTGTTTCTCTGTAATGTGCTCCACTGATACTTCTGCAATTCTGAAACTGGCGTCGACATTGCAAATCATTTTAGGTGCAGCCGCCGCCTCTTCTGGTCGCGCTCGTGCTGGTAACAGTGGAGGGCTATGGCGTTTTTACACTGAAGACTCCACTGGTCTGAAGATTGGCCCTGTGCCAGTGCTTGTGATGAGCTTGGTTTTCATCGCGTCTGTATTCGTTCTACATATTTGGGGAAAGTTCACACGAAGCCGCGCTTAACTCGCAATCACTTCCTATTTATGGGTCACTGCTGTGTTCGTTAATATAACTTATATATCTCTTTAATGTGTTGTTGTTTGTAATATTTAAGATGTAGAAGAACTTGTTTCATCATTTGTTGAACATGTATTCATGAATAATTTATACTTTTATTGTTCATGATGTCCACTGTATTTGCTTCTGAGAAATTAAGCTTGCATCTTCGCACTACATCTGGACGTTGGTTGTGCAGCATGAAGAAGGGTGTGTCGCAGTACAGGTCTAGCGGTTGCTTGTTTCAAGATTGACCTAGACCTTCGCAGTCTCTCTCGATGTTCTGCCGTCCGCTCATCCTACAAAATTTATCAAAATCAAACAACCAAGAAATCCTATATTGAGCTCTTTTAACGTTCTGGGAAATGTTCAAATATCAGGTTATGATAAGTCCTTTTCATCGCAACAGTTTGGACCTCGCCGTTTTGTTCGCGTTGGAGAAGCGATAAACCGTTGGAGAGGTGAGCGATCTCGGTGAAGATTAGCTTTTATGATGACGGATAACTGGGTACATCACATAAAGCAGGCGAAGGTTGCTACTGATTTCTACAGGGTGCGCCAAAATTACGGAGACAGCGATTTCGAGTCGCCTAGAATGAACACGCCACAATTCCAGGAAGCCAAAAATGCAGTAACGTTCACTGTTCAATAATGAATCGTAAACATCTGCCAAATCTCAGAAATTCCTTCGTTGGCACTTATACGGGCCTTGAGAAGCAGTGAGGAACCATCGGCGGTGGCACGCAAGGTAGTGCGTAGAATCCGTTCTACGTATTCTGAAGCAATTCTTCAAAATAATCCCCAAAAATGTAAAGTTCCGTGCAAGTTTCAGCTTGCAGAATCAATTCTACAGTGTAAGCCATTTATATAGAATCTGAAATGCTGACCAACTCGTTAAAAGTGATGAATTCGACAAAATTGGCTCTGACCCAGTTCAGCACCACCCTTGCCCTATGGAAATCCCTTCCTTATGAAAGATCAAACAATGTTTTTCAAAATCTTAAGATGGCAATTTGCTTGGGAATTCTCAAGTAATCTCCTTAATGTCCATCTCTCGTGACATTCGGCGGAACGAGTGCGCGAAGTGCCACCAAATTCTGTTGCGCACCATGCTGACATTGCTCGTGGCCGTCTCGGAAACACAGCCTTCCCATCCAGAATGAGTGCATTCGGTTCCTTACTCCTTGGAGCGTTTAGTGGAATCCATGATTGGTACCCAGGTAAAAACCAAAACGCTGATAATTCTTGCGTGCCGCAAACACTCAAAGTTGAAGTTCAGTGATCTAGAAATAGCGGCAGAATCATTCAGCCATCGTAACAATCATACATATTGGTGGTCAAACAAGATAATTATGAACAGGTCAACACAACTAAACCAAAATGAGCGCAGCAGTAAACAGCATCTTTGAATAGTGGTCCAATAGTGCGCGGAAGTGCTGTCTTGGCGCACCCTGTATTCATTGCCGTTGGCAACAATGATCAGGTGCAGTGCTTGACACCCGAGCGGTGAAAATCTGTCGAGATGGACGCTGTGCTGCAGAAGGAGCGCGAGAACCCCCCCCCGCGTGGAGGAGGATCGAGGTCTCGGCACGACCCCCAACAGAGCATACGCAATTAATTAAACAAGAAAATTCCTGCAAAATATTATTGTAAACGCCTTTCCTTGTCATCTTTGCACTTTCCTTCATCGCTGCACGCTTTTGTGTATTTGCTGAAATATAGACTCTACTCGTTGTGGGGGCAAAAGTAGGCGGAGTTAGGTGTGTCGACTGGCTCAGAGTCAAACTATAGCAGAAACACCCATGATGGCGACATCGGTGGGAAGATAGAAAAGGTGTCATATGGTGGGGTCTCTCAAGGCTAATTCGTTCGATCGAGGGTCCGTCACATAATTTTTGGGAACGCGACGGTTGCCCCTGCCCTCAAATTGTGCAGTGGATTTCGAGGACTTATTTGATTCACAGAGAACGAAAAAGTCGAAAGCGCGGAGGTCGGCACTGTACACTGTATATTAACTATAAATGACTTATCACTTTGAACTGTGGTATTATCGAGCTCACTTGGATTTTCTATCGTGGAAATTTCTTTTCGATGGCCTTATTAGGTCCATTTCATTCCATAATTCTCCTCTTCGGAGCTTTTGTCTCTTTTTGGAAAACGTAGCAGTCATCGCAGCACTGCTACCAGAAGAAGGGCATGTCACTGCTAAATATTTCGCATAGGTAGCGATGAAATTGAGTAGCCCGGTTTTCCCTGTTGTGTCTATCAATGCACTCGCGCTGGACCAAATTTAAAACGCTTCCCACACAGGCTATTAGGTGGGAAAAGCCAAGCTCCTGCGACACTTTTCCGGATTTTTGGTTTTAATTTCATCTTTTCTGGTTATAACTCCTGACCAGTCTCATATTTACCCTGAGTGTCCACCACTTGTCTCTCAGTCGAGAAAGGGGGCGACCTCATTTCAAGTTGGAGTTGATCGTCTAATTATTTCGTCATCAAGATGATGATTTAAGGTCCAGGGTAGGTGGCAGTCATTTATAGCTCGACCAGGGGAATACGCGCTCAGAGAGGTAAGAAATCTTGCCGCAGCTCCAGAATTTCTTACCGGGCTCATTTCGGATCATGGTGATTCGCAATGTCATGAAAGAAATGAATATTGTCGCGGTACGAGGGCTCTTGACGAGCTGCCTCGGCCAGCTTCTGGTATTCCACAGCCTAGACCCTAGGCCTAAGAGCCAGAGCACCCAATGGTCCATAAAGAAGTAATCTTAGGCCCATTTCGCGAAGAGCGCCTACCTGCAATGGAGTGTGATGGGACGCTGCTGGTTTCTTATAAAAATATCAAAAGATCGGAAGCGCTGGTAAAGGTGAAACACGCTGTAGCGCTGAACGGCATGCCTATTAGAAGCTATTGCAGATAGTGTCAGTCGTTGACACGAATCCATGGTTTTGTAGACATTTGTACTAGACAGTGACTCGGAGTACGGATTTGCTAGTGGTCGAGATTTTTTGAATTTTCTTGGATACTACTGACTGCAGCACTTATAATCACCACGTGAATTGTTTTTCAGAAAAAGAGAAAATTTTAGAAAGGGTGTCGCAGAACTTTCTTTACAACCTAATAAAAATTTGGGCGAAGAACAGTGTTCACTGACGTCCAATATATCTATTACTCTATTACTCGCATATATGCTTTCTTATTGTGAAGCGTTTCACTGTGACCTAGAAATAATGTCGCAAATGCAAGTGACGTTACCAAATTACCAACCTATCAGTTTGCCTGGCTACCGACTGCCTTTTCGCAGTGTTGTTGGCTACTCCATTTTATGCGATTCCGTTTGACGCAGCTTTATTTTCTTATTATTTTTAGATAGAATAACTTTTCATATCAAGTTTAACATTCGAGGAACACGAAGTGCGAGGCGACTTAGTGGCTAAATGGTTATTGGCTGGATCAGTTACCTCTGATTTGACGAGGGAGATGTACACAGGAGGTGTCGCTGAGTGCTCCTCTTCCGATGAGAAGTTCTCATGGTCTCTGTAATACGGAGTGTGGAATTCTTAAATTTTAATATTTGAATTGTGAATTTTCATATTGAAGTCGCCCGTAAAGAGGTCCTTATTTCAAGGTTATGTTGCAGTTCTAGTGCAGAAGATAGAAAGATGCAGGGAATTTTCGGTCTTGACAGGAAGAAAACGAAGTTGATGCGCTCAAAGGTATACTCCACGATGAAACTGGTGTGGCCTTTGCACAGCAAAACAAATCAGCTTTGCGAAGTGGATCAAAAAAGAAATCCCTAAATACCCCTAATGTGGGCTCTTACTTCACTGACGTACGAGCCACGATGGACAAACAAGAAATCGCGGTGGTTAGCCTCTCCATCCTTATTGGTATTGTACAGGGTGCGCTGGACCAGCAAAGCATGGTGGAAAGAGCTCATCCACGCGCGCCTTCTAAGCAAGGGGGGGCGGGAGCAAAAAAAAAGAGTCACTCTCATTCACATTCAAACAGAATTATTACACTTTGCCAAAACCAAACCGAATGAGCTCAATTGCATATTGAAGAGCACATTCTATTCTATCAAAAAAATTACATAGGGGCTTTCTACACCGACGACATCAGAAGATTTTCCCACGGAACATGGTGCACGGTACGAGCTCAACGAGGTCGTCGAGAAACCATAGACGATTACGACGTCTCTGAAACGCTGGTCAAAAGCCATCTTGCATAGTCAGAGCTAGTGTCCCTAAGAAGCCATTCACCAGTTATCCGATTGAAGAAATTATGTAGCAGCTTCAGAATGGAGCGATTATGGTAGGCCTCCTTGAGCTCGACGGTGATGACAGATGACGTCATATTCTGGAGACGGTGAAGCAGCGAAGGTGGGCCTGATTCTGCTTATGGGGGACATCTAAGGAATAATTTGCCGTATAACTCCCAATAACAGCGGCATCCTTTGCGACAAAAGTTTGATGATATGCGCCATAGGCAAAGTGACTCTTTTTTTTGCTACCAGCCCTTCCCCCCCGCCCTCCCAGTAGATCAGTAGCGCCGCTTGCCGCGATTAAACCCATGACACGCCTGCCAGACGCGAGAATGTTGGACTGAACGATTCATGACTGAGTGTGAACGTTACTGCAATTTTGGTTTTCTAGAGTTATGGAATGCTCATTCTGAGACTCCAAACGTTGTGGGTATAATGTTAAGGGGCTTTAAGCCACGGGTCAGGATTAGGGTCCGACCGTATCCCTCCTAGCGGAAAACCCCAGGAGCGGCGACTAAAAAGTGCGCGGTAAAGACGCGGAAGTTCTTGTCTTGTAAGCTGCCTGCAAAGACCACCTGCTCAAAGAGACAATATCTTCGAGTTGGCAAGGTAGAACGTCGTGGAAGGCAAAGAAGAATCGCACTTCAGGAATGGATGGACATTTAATTACTCAACGTATCCTGTCTTAGTGCCAAAAAACGGGACAAACTGTTATCCACTGAGAAGCTTTCAGCTTTTTCTAACAAAACGGATAGGTGTTCAAGGAACCGAAATGAGAACTCCAATGTATGAACCCATAACCTTTACTTGCAAGCAAGTGGAATATGAAAAGATTCTCCAAATTCGGCGTGCAGTGTCAGATTCTTGAAGTAGTCTTACTCGTCAATGATGGTGTGGGCGCGATGGACAGGTCCATTTTTGCATGCGCGAGCGCTGGCGTTCAAAAGTTGGACGTGCTGAAGTTTGCCTCGAGATACCCTTGCCGGGTGCTGTATAAGTCTAAGGCTGGATCACTGTGGCTGCTAATTGTACTGCACCACCGGACAGAGTTGTAGGTCGATTATTTCTAAAATGTGAAGTTCAGTCATAAATGAGTGAAGTGGGACATATAACACTCACAAGCAGCCCATCCTGGCTAGGGCAGGGCCCATGAGAAGGTGATTGAACACTGGTGGCGTGATTCAAAGTGGGCACAAAACTTGGCGAAATTGATTTATTTTTGATTCACATCTGCATATTTGAAGCCCAGTGTCTGATTGGATAGGCATCTGAAATGGATGGGCTGTGCGTAGTCTGGTAGAAAGGTTGAGATTTGTGTAAAACGAACTGTGCAAAATCACTGCGGCCTGTTTCTGCCTCTGCTTCATTTGACGATACTGCTTTTTGAGAGAGCGGAGGTCCTTCCAGTTGCTCAGCTTACGACGGATATTGCCTGAAGACGTTAGAGTTATCTTGAACTGTTTGCATAGTAATTCGCGCAATGGCATAAAGAGAATAGTTGGAAGAACTGTCCTGGCCAGAATAGTAGATCATACTAAAGTTCGGATTCCTGTACAGGATGACGAAAAAGTACATGCGCCATAGGAAATCCTGACACTTTTTCTTTTGCCCACAAACATTCGAGACATTCGTATTTTTATAAAATAATAAAAAGCATCGAATATGTGACGTGTCCCAAAGCTCGTGCCGCTTTTAAATGTTTTTTAGTTGACATTATTAAACGAAAAAATTTATCCGCCGTTATGAAGCATCACTATCAGTGACTTTTACCAACGATTCACTGGTGAAAGAGCAGATTCGTGTTCCCAAAAAGTTGGAGGTTTCAAGCGGGAAAAGGTAGTGAGGCCGATTTTGGGTTCTGTTTTGAACTGTACTTTTTGGTTTGTGAAGTGCTCAAGAAAGGTAGCAGTTGGGAGTCGTATAACTTAGGGGTGTTCGGTGATCGGTAAGACTTCTCAAGTAAGCTCGAGGAGTTGCACAATCTTTTGAACTTGTAGCTGTTAATGCGAACTACTTTTTTGAGGTTACTGAACTAGTTTTGTTAATTTTCTAGTAGCACTCGCTGCTAAACAGACCATGCTGGAGCGAAGGTGAACTTCTAGTTGGCTCATCCGCGAGCATCCCACAAGACGGATGGTATGACCCTTTGCTAAACTTGTTATTTTTCAGGCCTTCTTTCGGTCAATCTAGCCACTGCCCTTCTGCGTTCAGTTAGTATACATAGGAGTGTCACTTCAACCAGCAACAGTGACGTCTCAGCAGTTCATACGGGGAAGCTGTGGAAGAAGTTGCAGACTGTTCTCATCTCGCACTTCTGTCATCACTGGTCTTATCTCACGAAAAATCATTTGGCCAAGCTTGTAACACCTTTCCGAAAAAGGGAAGACCTTCACGAACTGCGTAACTGAGGTATCTTATCTTATGAGGCTTATTCTAAGCTTACGTAAACATATCCAGGGATCGTTGGATAAACTTCTGGGGTGAGATACAGAAAACTGTTACGAACTTTTGAGACACCCCAATAATATAACAAATATAATTTTCAGAATAAATAAATAAATAAATATGAATAATTGAATAATTAACTGACGCCGCTTACCACGCGCATAGACCGGGGATCTAATTCTGGATCATACTTTGTGCAGGCCAACCAAGCCTTCCTTCCAGCCTTTAGTTGGCACTAGGCCTGTTAGCGAGGATGAAAAACGGTGACCCGGTGCTTATGCGATGAACGCCCACAAGTTCATGGTCCCGTAGGCCATAGAATCGCACTCCAAATACCACTTCGATTTTGAATGGCCACTAGCATCATGGTTATTTTTGGTTCTCTCTGGTCTATGAAAACCGCAATCGCTTCAATAGTCATGCCGTTCACCGCTACAGCGCGTTTCACCTTTACTAGCGCTTTCGATCTTTTGATATTTTTATAAGAAGCCAGCAGCGTCCCACACATTCCATCACAAAAAGGAGTCTTACGGAAGTTCAGGTACAAATTCTTCGTTATAGACACCAGATATTGATAGATAAAAAATTGATTAAAAAATTAAAACGCTACTCCCACTCTTTGTCACCTACGTGCGCCCTATCTTGGAATACTGCCCCATGTTGTGGAGTCCTTCCACTCGTTCTATGGTGGAACTCATTGAGAGTGTTCAGTCTAGTTTCACTGAGCGGAATTTTCGCTCGTGAAGGTATGTTCCATGTTCCATATAAGGACAGGACTGGATCTCCTCAAGGAAGACTCTCTTGAAATGAGACGTAAACTTTTTGATTACGACTTCGTTTACAAGCTCTCCGGTGGATTAGTGGATTTGGATTTTGACGCTTTATTTAAAAAATCTTTAACGATTGGTCGCACAAGGGGTCATGGCTTTAGACTTTTGAGAGATAAAACAAATACGTCAGAATTCCGAAGTTCTTTCACGCAAAGAGTGATAACGCTTTGGAATAATCTACCGCCCTCCGTCATTAATTCTAACTCTTCTAGCTCATTTAGGAGCAAAGTCAGAAAGATCTTAATTTCTCAAGGGTGTTTTAAGAACAGAAGAACAGAAACTGTACCTTGACCGAACTTGAATGGCTCAGAAGCGAATTTTTATTTCTGAATGGCATTATGTTGTACCTATATTGAATGTTGTTATGTTCTGTATAATTTATTTGTTTTTTTGTTATCTTCCCAATTAACTGCTATCATGATGGGAGTCGGATCTCGGCAAAGTTGGCGGACCTACTAAGCTGGTATCCGGAGTTCTTATTCGTGCACCTCTGAGCTTGCAGTGTTGGCGGCCACTGCCCCCTTCTGCGCCAATTAATCCACTCTCCTCCTCCCACGCACAGCAGCTGAATTGGTGAGCTTGTTTTAGATATCGGTGATCTGTTTTATTGACCTGTTTATATATATAACCAGATTAGTCCCCCGTCAACCGCCGGGACCTTCCTTTCCTGCGCAAGCTTTCTATCCTCCGCTATGGTCCCTTCCTCCTGTGACACCAACACCTCCTGGAAGTGACGCGTATGCAACACAATGGTGTTTCATACAGTAGAAGGGACACAATCATGATATGACGGTAGATTTTTCGCTTCCCTTCCTCATCCTCCCTTCCTCTCTCCACTGCCCTCCAGCTGCCACTGCAGCACCATGTGGAATGAACGGAAGTGTGCTAAGCAGGTGTTTATATAGCCCTAAGAGTGTTATCACAACTATCCTGCTACAAAACATTGATATCTCAAATCCTGTAAGCTACCCGATTTGTTAGCGGTTTGTTTATCCCATGAGCTTCCTTCTCACTCACTTCATTTTGCGGACGGACACACATACATACACACACACACACACACACACACACACAATACAGATACACAAACCGC
>MU870807.1:13518-36361 GCA_036418205.1 Ostertagia ostertagi | reverse complement strand
TCACACTATTCTTTTGTAATTTATACGATTTGAAAGGGCGAGTCAGTAAATCTGAGTCTAGCAGTTATACAATAGAACAAGGATTGAAATAAGAACAGAAATGCGTCACGCGACTCACCGTTGGTGGCAGACAAACACCGCTCTCCTTTCTGTTTGCCCTCCTTTACAGTCAGAAAAATTCTTTCACCTGTCTTCTCCCTGTGGTGATACTTTTCATTTAAGCTGCAGTCATCGTCGAAAGTTCAGCAACTGGCATGGAAGTACCTACAGCGAGGAAAAAGCTTAGTGAGAGCCGTCAAGTGAAGTTACCAACGATTTCTGTGGGAGAGGTAATATCTTTGAGTAATTCGCTTTCACCGGTGAATGTGGCACGTTTTTGAGCAGTGCAATAACCCTATCTGTTATTTTCAGAGACCCGCAGTCTCCTTTGCGGATCCACTAAGTGCTAATGTCAAGAAAACGCCTCCTCTTTCGATCTCTCCTCTTGGATACACTTTGCAGTAAGTTTTTCATGTTTTTATTCAGTTGTTTTAGTTCGAAATGGCATCTTTTTTCAGTCATATTCCTCAATCAGCTGATTATCGTAAGAAGAAGAATGATGTGGTATCGATGCGAGTATATGTCTCCCAATTTGTTCGTATGGATACACCTGATCGTGATGACAGCAACTGTAAGTTTTCTTCGACCTCGCCGGCCGATCGTCCCTTCGTTTGTTTTTCGTTGGCGTTCGCAGTGATCGAAAAACCGGTTTCCAGATGCCGGCATTCAATTCAATATACCTGGTGGACGAAACGCAACTGCTGAATACATTGTGGAACTAATGGGAGCAGAATATGGCATTGATAGAGCAATTGCAAGGAGGCGTTTTCATTATGGATGATCTCAGGGCTTCTAGGTTTGTGCTCCCTTGATCAGATCTCAGGAGGCTTTTCATTGCGTTTGTACGGAAATCATCACGCAGATTTACCATAAAGGAAGTGACTTTATCTATCAAATATAGCGCCTTTCACCTCAAATTTTTCCCAAAAAAAGCTCGAGCAAATCTGCTTTGCTATTCCTCAGTTACTTAGGAGAATCTCGCGGCTTGGGCACCAAGGAAGGCACCCAGTTTCTGGGACGCCTCCTGGGCGCTTTGTTTGTGGGCTTTCCCCTTCAAGAGAGCTCTTTTGTTCGCCTGGAGAATTTCATCATTCCCGCGAACGACGGAGTCAGAAGTTCAAACGTTTGCAATGGTTGAATCAGCGGTGTGAGCCGACTATTGTGTATTTCGTTTTCTCTGAAGCTGGAGCAAATAAAGCGCGTTTTGTTGGCCGCTCAGTGATCTTTCAAGCTGCAGTTTCTATAAATGCGATACCGTAAAAACATTGTTCTTTTGTTCACTGAAAAGGGTTTCTCTAGCTGAACCCTCCCCATGAGATTGTCTTGATTAATGAGTGAGACTGTCGGTAAAGTACGGGTACCAGTGGCGAAGGCTAATTGGGCGTTTTCTAGAAGCCTCTCCCTCTGCTCATCCAAAGCCATAGAGAACCGGGGCGAGGCAGCCACAAGGCTTGGATGTGGGTAGATTGATTTTGCAGTGCGGGGAAATCCATTATTGCTCCATGGTCACCAGCTGGGTAATGGTAATTTTGTTGCACTGCAAAAGTACCTTATAGTGAAGTGATTGAGTGAGCATCTCCTTCTATCCATTACTCTGCTAACGTAGTGAAAGCAAATGCGCCACGGTCATCTTGAGGACAAAAATGCAGTGGAAAGTTACCATAGCTAGGTTACCATAGAGATTTGAACAGCGTTGAAATCATGTAGAGGGAGAAAATTTCCGGTAGAAATTTTGATTGATCATTTCGAGAAATCCGTTCGACACGAAGGCAACGGGTTTCTTTGACGCGGTCATTTTGCTCTATTTTACCAACTGAGCTTAGTAACTACTTCCCCTTGCAGAAGTACAGCTGAAACCCCACCACAAGCCCTATGAAATGCGACGTGGTTGGACGGAAGTTCTGTCTAAATTTGCAACATCTGAGTCGGAAGTTCGGAAGAAAGAAGACGAACCGGTGCTTTATTTCCGAAGAAACGTTCAATTATCTGAGACAAGAGAACAACAAGTGAGCTCTTTATCAGTATATAATAATCCATCAATTTATTGAGGAGTCTTCTTTTCATTACTTCTAAATCTTATTTTTATAGATAGTCACGTTTTGCTCACGTGCGTTAGAAATGTTGCTAACGGACGCTCGGTCATCACTATTCCTTGACCGCTGTCCAATGCCGCCAGAGAGGGCTGCTGAACTTGCTGGACTCGGATTTGCTATGGAGGACGGTGCTTTCGAGCAGAAGACGCACAATGTTGATTGGATCAGAATACACATTGATGATCAACTACCTGCTCGAATGGCTGATGCGATTCGGGGTCCGATATTGCTCGGAAAAGCTCTCAGCGGGTTCAAGTAAGTTCAATATTTCAACTTTAAAGGTGAACGCTAGTCTGATAAGCAGTTATACAAATTGTTGACTCCGAAAAGGTTTTCTTCCAGTTACCTCTTTCAATGATCCCATATGCCTTTTGTTGGGTCGTAGCTGATCTCCACACGCTCATTGAATAGAAATCGGGGTGAAAGTAGCAAATTGTTGTTTTGCACACGAATGGTATTTATGTCGCATAAAAGGAAAAGGAATTGATTTGAATTTTTTTAAAAAAGAGTTTATTAGCTCCATTTCGATCCATGCGCATGTTTTACCCCTGGCGCTCGCTAGGTAGATTATTTTGACTCATACACTTTAATATCGGGAAATTTAACTCTAATGCTAATGTTTGGCGCCAATCAGCGTCGGTAGATTGTGGTTATGACTTGGCGGAAATTTTTCGCTGCTGCTGCTCAGACTGGAGAACTGCCGGCTGCGAATTGCAAACTGTCATTTCTCACGTAATGCCACCCTCCCCTGTGATCAAGCATATCACTTTTTCAAGCAGGTAATCTCTACCTGTGAAAAGAAGTCGCTTAGCTCGTTATCTAGATTGCCGGCATTTTCTCTTGCGCATAGGGTCATCGTCAGCCGGGAGCTATCGCAAGATACAGGGTTCGTTGATTGTGGCAATACACCGTGCGTGAGCATTTCGTCATCTATCGCCCGAAGTTTCTTGCCTCTTTAGGCCTAGTCCGCAGAATGCCCCCATTTGTTATCGGATAGATTCTGTTAATCAGCGACTAGTGGCTACTATTCTCCTTCACACTTGTCGCTTCACATTTCCAGCCCTGCGCACTTAAGCCCATATATATCTGGTGTCCATCATCTTTGCATCGTAACACTCTTGTCGCTTAAGTGGTTAGAACTACTTCGGCGGAATGCCTTATGCATTATGCACCTATTTCGTGTGTATGAGTGAGGTGATGTAGTGTCAAACGGCGCGCTATCCGCGCACACAATTTGGTGATTAAGCGTATCAAAATTCCGCCGCTCAGTGCACAGGCCTCCTCTCTTTTGGGCCCATTCACCTAGGCACAAGGTTACATACGAGAACGAGAGCACTGATTCTGAGTAATATGGTGCCTCCCAAGCTACTGGGCAAGCCAATCCAGTCAAGATGCGAGCACGATTCTGAGTTGCGATTTATGTAGTTGAATTCCATCAAAGACGAGCATTGATTACACGCCGAATGCTTCGTCCTTGTCAGTTTCTACAGAAGAAGATAGTTATATTATGCCCGCATAGTGAACAAGTAGGCTTGCTTTTGGTCTTTAAGGCAGATGTTTGCTTTGCAACTCTTCATACGTGTGGTGTCCAGTTTCCACGCAACAGAAAACCACGGAAACTCGAGGGAAACAAATACTCTTCCCTTACCCCCTGTCATTTGCTGTTCTAATTCAAAAACACTCAACTTCTTTTAAGTAGAACTCGAAAATCGTGTCGATCTGAATTCAATGTATGAGTAAGGCCAAGCGTGTTTTCCTGAAAATGAATGGAGCCTTGATACGCCACAGTCGCGTTAACAGCACTCATTTGAGGTTGTCTACACACCCCCGAAACTTCGAGAATCGACGCCGTGCTACGGGTAAGAACTTTGTCCTTTTTCCTTGTGATTTTCTCTACTGTTTTTCCTGCGATGACGCCAGGAGTTCTAAAAATAGCTTCAGGATGTTGTTGATGGTGTCACTTTGTTTTTAGAGCCGCATTCTTCCGTGGATTGATTGAGCGACCAGGGATCAACCCACTCAACCTCAAAAAGGTGTTCAACTTTTTGATCAGTGGAGCTCCAGACACTGAAGTGAGTTCGATGAAAATAGTCATTGATTAGTTGGCTGGCCAGGGTGAGCCAACGTCGAGGGTTTTCCTACCACGTAGGAGATGCGTATTTGGCTCCTAGGGAGGAGAGGTGAATGCGTCTCAGGCTGGCAAACGCTTGCAGTATGTTTTCGAAGGGGGATTACGATAACGTCTAGTAGTAATTAGGTTCTTTAGATGATTCAACTTTCTGATCTATTTAATTTTTCTTGATTTTTCATGTTTTAACGAAATTCTTGAGAAGTAGTTTTTTGAAGTTTTTGAGAGCCAGCCGTAGTTTGCGATCTTACTCGCCACCGACCACTCTAAATTTGGGTGTACAGAAAGGGTTGTATTGCTAGCGAACACCTTCACACCCAGGTTATTAACCGGACCTTCTAGGATATAAAACACTTCATATTTCAAGTCAAATTTTCCTTGCTCGCTTGAGGGAGTTTACACGCTGTGTTGAACATTTTCTGAGCCTTGCTCAAGTGCTGCACCCTCAAAATGTATACATTTTTGCGTGGAAACCGAATGCATGGCTTATCCGAAGGATTCACACAGTCTTGCCAATGCTTTATCATTTTGCACGTATTCAAATGGAGTAGATGCAATTGTGATTTTTTTCAGGTAATTGTCGGCGTGAATAGTGAATTCGTATCCATCATTGATGCGAATCGTCGTGATTTGGTACTTGTGCAGAGAATACGGGACTGCACGTGGAGAAAGCTTATCTAGTATGTCAATAGGTCCATTTCTCCTTCCTGTATAGTACATGTTCACATCTAATGTTTTTCAGTTCTCCGGAAGAAATCAAGAAGGGTCATCAACATCTCCTGTTTCTCTCGTTTCCTGACGACGATTACATCAAATCGCGTAACGATTTTCTAGTAGGAAAAGCGGAAAATTTGGCGACTATGAAGATGAACATCCTCCATGTAAGTTGAACCGATAATGGTTAAAGGCACATTCCGTGATAATTTTAGGTAGATAAGTCCATTGTATGAGTAGAATAGAGCTACCCTTAAATATAGAAAGCTTCTCGTTATCGCGGCTCAAATATGCCTGATTACGCTAGGCCCTTGTTACTCTTCATCGAACTATGTAGGCGCTAGCAAGGCAAGTTACATGGTGGGATGTCTGCGTCTCGCTTTGTCCCCTTGCTCTCTAACAAGTTCTGTCTCTTCTTGGCACCACTGTCTCAGTGTCGTAGTATTCATCAAAAAGTTGGTTCTCAATTCGAGTATTTTTGATTTGATTCATCCACTTCCCACTTCATTCTAACTGCAAGCATGATTATCACAATTAGAGAACCATGAAATAGTCTTTTAAATTCGTACCACAAACATGGTCATCCTGCTTGAAACGAGCGGTTAACAGGCAGTGAGAGAAACTGACCTCTTAGTTGCTAGTCAAGGCTGACTCTTGTGTTTGGTTGCCCAGTAATGCTGACCCATTTTTCTCCACGAAATTGTTCAGAACAAGCTTCAGTCGCGTGAATGCTTAGCTATCCGTTTTTCAGATTTTTTCGAGTCAGACGATGCTACTGAATGCCATGCTCAACTCGGTAAAATCGAAACCTAGGAGATGAGGATGAGCTCACTGACGAAGTAAGTTGTTTGGTCGGACTTCAAAACATGTATCCTAGAGTTTTCAACTTTTGCACCAACCTAATAACGAATGTTACTAGGCATAGAAAAAATATTTGTGCTGCTACACCTAGCCATTCATTGGCGCCGGCGTCATACTTCGCGATTCGAAAATTCGGAGATTGAGCGCTAATGAAGAAGATATGTATCGATTGTATGTTCAGAAGTTTTGAAAGGTCTAGATGATGATTAAAAGTCGGAAACTAGGAGATCAAACGAATACTGCAATAGGGGACCACAATATTGAAAGATTGAGAGGATTGACCTGAAAGGATTTGATACTGTATTGATCGATCTGACTGAAAATTGCCTTTTGGTCCTAGGTTTTCTCAATCAATTAAAATTAATTAATACCATGATAAATTGAGGTAATTGCGTACGGATCTATTTCAGTCGCAATCTCTTTAATTGCTAAACCTTTTCGCCTAATCCCTGATCTCCCAACCGTGGAGTCATGAACGTGCCGCTACCCTGGACAACATAACCTAACAAAACTAAATAGTCAGCCCCATGTCCGTCTTTCTTGAAACCTTGGCATTCTTCATAAGTGTTCTTGTTATTGTTGTGCCATACAGGTTTTTTATGATGGAATTTTTATTATGCCTGACGTTTCGACAATTTCGTCGTTCTCAAAGGCCTGAAAGCATATCGAAACGTCTTGCAATGTTGCCATCCCGCTCACAGCTAACCTTCTCCTACTGAACGTTACAATCCCCCATGCGACTACAATAGAGCAGGATTACGAACAACGGTTAACTCACGTTAATTCCACCAGGAAGGGCCGCTCAGCTTCGCGAAATAAAGAACATCTGGCTAGTAAACGAAGGGAAAGTTTGGTCGCACCACTTGGAAAACATAGAAGGGAAAGTCATTCTGGTTGTGACTTTGACGTTAAATGCACGATACTGGCGTACGAAAGTGATATCGGTGCTAGGAAAACCCTCGAGGCCTTTTGGATAAAGCGCCGTAATCCGAGTATGAATAACAGAAATGAGTGCATTTCCATAACTGATGATTTCTTGCCATACATTCCACTTTGTGAGCTCTGATTGGAGAAACGCAACGTACTGCACGTACGCATTTAACAAGCAGTATACAACCGGTCAGTCTCACTTTCTCCATTATTTCGCGAAGCTGAGCGGCCCTTCCTGGTGGAATTAACGTGAGTTAACCGTTGTTCGTAATCCTGCTCTATTGTAGTCGCATGGGGGATTGTAACGTTCAGTAGGAGAAGGTTAGCTGTGAGCGGGATGGCAACATTGCAAGACGTTTCGATATGCTTTCAGGCCTTTGAGAACGACGAAATTGTCGAAACGTCAGGCATAATAAAAATTCCATAAAAAAACCTGTATGGCACAACAATAACAAGAACACATGTATAGTCAGCATTCAATCCTTGTGATTTATTTATGACTATTGCTACAGAATAGAAGAAATAATACAGGTCTGAATAAAGAAACAATCTCACAATAGGTAAGGTTAAAGGCGGAAAAATACTAATAATAATAAGGTGATTTTTAGCGGAAAAGAAGCTTCACAATAGAAGAAAAACATTGATAATGATTGCAAAGAAAAACAACATTTCACTCAGAATAAAAATAATGAAATCATATTCGAAGTTTTACCCATCTATATTGAGTTATTCATTATAGATAGTGAGTGATCAGACGGTTGTATCCACTGGTTATCCGAGTCCTGGTCGAACGACTGTCGCTCGAACGCCGTCATTGTCGAAATCTCATCGTATGTGCCTGGCTAGTTTTGAAGACGGTAAATTTGTCAAGGCGAAAGGCACCTACAAGAAGGTGGACTGGGAGATCGTTCAGCGAGGGGTTGAAGTGGTTTTGTAGCAAAACGGTTATGGCTCTGTTCTATGTTTCCACACGATTTCGAGCTTACTTTTACACTTTGTGCCAAAGGAAGAAGGGTGTTCTGATATATTCAGCCAGCGTTTATCAACATCAGGAGATCAGTTGATTATTTTGCGGCGAAGATTTTTTGCATTGGGGCTCTATTATGGAAATATAGTAGAGGTCGATTTTGGCAACTTTTTTGATTCTCAGAGTAATTCTTAAAGGGAGCGGTCACGATAGCTGAACGGGGGTGCGGCTCTGATGACGTCATTGAACGCCATCGGTGGACTTGGCCACTCAGAGCGCTGGATGTGGTTGGGACCACTCTTAACGCCCTCCCCCAATTACGTCCAGTGACGTCATCGAAATCGCACCACCCTCCAGCCATCGTGATCATTGCCTTTAAGAATGTTCTATTTTGCCGTTTTGATCTTCGTGACAGAAAGGTGGTTCTCTGGTGGTTGATATTACGAGCAAACTTCTTCCATACGGGTTGGATAGATATTATAGTCACTGTTTGCTTGACGAATGTGCGCTTATAAATGGCACATCTAAAATATGTACTGTTTACGTAAAACAAATAAAATATTGTTCAGATGTTTGGAATGATTGGTCTGTATCGCGTCTTGGTTGTAAACCATTCGGGCAGTGGGGTCACCTAAATGGTGGTTGTCTTTTTGAAATGAAAATGACAACAATATGATATGAGGCTATAGTCTGCAACCTTTTGCCTCGTCGACCGTATACAAAATTTATTTATTTATTTATTTATTGAATGCGCTCTACATACAAGCGCGCTACAATGAAACGTTGGAGCCGCAGGTTCTATTATAAAACTAGTCTAGAATAAAGTGAACAAAAAAATATAAAAAAAACACTAGCCGAAATCGGAATAGAAATTTCAGTTCAAAATGATTTTGACGTGTTATACGGTGTTGTTTAATGTATGAATCAATTGAAAACAAAAAAAAAACTCCGAGAATGAAACTTCAAGGTCTAATCGTAACATCTTGTAAAAGGCATTTACGGTGAACCAAGCACTTTGGATCCGCCATGCATTCGGTACCTGCACGCTGACATGCAAACGTTAATCAATTTTCTTTTATAAGACGACTTGTGGGGACAGTCAAGTGCAAGCAGTATTTTACTCCCCGACCAAGCCGGAACAGCCAAACGATTAGGGAATGGAAGACTCGCCTTTGGCCCGAGTGGCTCCTGTTCCGGACTTGAGTTCTGAATCGTATCCATGACGAGAATAGATAAACTGCAAGGGCAGGAGCAGGGAAGACACGATAGAAAGAAGGAAATGAAACATGAAAGAAATGAGAAATTAGGAGACGGAGGAATGCTTAGATCGTTGTAATGTCTTAGCTTACGCCGATGTATTCGACTTCCACACCGATCGTGAGTAATGGACTCACATGGTGCGCACCGCCGCCACCCAAGCGTCGATTTATGTAGGGCTTATCGCGAACAGCAGTGTTAAGTGTTACTTGTCATCATTCAAAAGAACGAGATTTCTGTTCGACGACAACTCTCCCTCTTAAATCTACATTTGGTGCAAAGAATGAATGGAAGCTGCAGGTGAAATCATGGAAAAATGCGGCGGAACAACAACCCCGAGCAAGGATGTGGGCTATATTTAGGGGAAGGGGTCTCGGGACGTGCGAACCATGGGTAAGCCACCCATCAAATAGTAAACTTATGTAAATTAAGACAAAATGTATGTAAAATTTATTGTAGGTTTGTCAAAAATCCAGTCGTCCAGGTCCTGGGAAGATATGTTATTCCACATTGCTGAGAGTATATACGGGTATATTAAGATTGCTAGAAACGTAACAAAAACAAAAAAATAATCGTGCGCCACCATGTGGACGCACGCCGTCCGTTATGGCTTTAAAGTTCTTTTTGTATGATCAGTGGGGCTAATTGAGGAACACTCGGACCGTAGGGAAGTTACCAGTGCAGTGCTGCGTATTGTGACTGGCACGTTTAGGTTTAAATATAAGCCTCGAAAACTCAACGCGAAAACATGTTGAAATCCTCCAGACCTTCGATCCTCCGACTTCTACGCTAGTTGCTTAGGATCACTCGGGCAAAGAATTGGATATCCTCATTTACGAGAGCTGTTCGCGTGGGTTGCCAGAGTTCGTTTGAAATCGTACCAAAGTTGGAATTGCCCCTGGGACAACATCTTCCTGCTTCTTCTTCACATATAGATTTTATAAGACTATAAATTATTCGGCATGTGGTCCGCTGAACTCTGGCCTTCCTCAAAGTTACTGCAAAAAATGATCCTGAGAGTATTTCATCCCAGTGAAACCCATCCATCAACAGGCAAAATATTCAATGAGAATCGGATATATCAAGGGTCCTCAATCTGCATTCACACCTTCAACAGCTTTCACGGCTGTTCTCCTGGATATGACGGAAGAAAGTTAATTTAGTCCTCGACAACTCTATTCTTAACAACATCAAGAAAAGATGTTGCATTCTTGACATGTTCGATAAGATCTATTTTGCGGCATTCTGCACGCTCGTGAGTAATATGCAGAAAAAACATGGCCAAAGGACAACTGCAAAAGCCTGTAACTCGGCACAGCCATGGCGAGTACTTCTCGGATGTAGCCTCACTATATTTCCACGGATCGATTCTTCTATTCACAACATTATGACTTTTCGAAGCACCATAAATTCCATGTATAGCGCAAAGGATGTAATTTTCTGGCTCTCTGGAATTGAAGTATCTTACGGTGAAGTCCATCTGAGCAACGGGGGCAACTCATCTTCCTCCAAACTCCCCACAATAAGCTATCCAATCCAGCGCTCCCCCCTGCATGCTGGACCGGTCCGTAACACCGGTCCGTGAGCACAAATTTGCTCCATGTACTAGCTCAAACCTTGTCGCGCACGCAGGGGTAAGGGCACTTGGGTCTGGGACCCCCACACAGCGAAAAACTTGCTGAGGCAATGATATGCGGTAGTGAACTGTTGGTGTCTGCGTTTCACTCTGCTCTTTGTTCTTTCGTTTCATCGATGTCTGCTCCCTCGTCACCGCGTCAACTTCTATCTGTCGGAGGATCGTACAGTGCCCAAAAGAAGGTGACTGGGCCTTCAGCATTTACAGTTTCATATATGAACTCTAACGTACACGACCAGAGACCGTGGAAGGTGCCTCCAAATTACCATAAAAAATCAGAAAGTCGACATGATTATTTTCACCAACACTTTCTGGTGGTGATGTGGGAACATTCACATCCCATAAAAAATCAAACCTCTGACCCCACGACATCCCAACTCAGGCGAACTATCGCGGTGAGACAGACTTTTGAAGCCAGTAAGAACGCCCCTCCCCTGCTCCTGGAATGGTTCTTCGTATAACCAGTATCCTTCATTCTGTTCATCCTACCTCAGCGGACCAAAATCTCCCAATTTACCCTGCAGTAGGTCTCAGCCAGAAACTCCAAAAGCCGAAATTGTTGCTCCACTCCCTCAAAAAAATACCTGCTAACCCAGATCACTCTAGAAAAGAAAAAACATCCGCACACGCAAATGGGGTCCTTTTCAGTGCTGAGAGCCATCAACGTTAAAGCTGACCCTACTTCACTTCCTCCACATTGAATAGGGTTGGTATTTCCAAATGGAAGGCAAAAATTATCATTTTGTTCTATTTTCAGACATCAATTCCAATGATGATTTTCATGTGATCGATTGATGTCCCCGATATTTGAAATGATTTTCGATGTACACTCGAGATCTTTGCGCAATTCGATCTCTGCTCATCGCCGCCGATTCAGCTGTTGACCTTTGTCGCGTCCAACCCGCCCCATAGCGCCAGCGCCACCGCGATTGCGCTCTTCTTATGATGTTTACCTTAAACAGACAATTCTTATCTTATCGTTCGGCAACGATCGGCCACATTCTGCTATCTTTACAGCCTACTCTAAAAGCGCAAAGATGCTCCATGAATCCTGGAAAAATACGGCCAAATATGGACAGTTGTGTGTCCAATGAAGGTGCGGCAGCGCCGCTTGGCCTGTTTATACAGCGACCAAAAAGGATAATCACCTAGAACTTTTCGGGTTCCCTACTCGCATAGAATAACTTCTTTCAACTCTTTCATGAATCTGGCAATTTTTCCATTTGGCTAGACCTCTCGCTGGTACACCACCTCGACTGGCGAGGACCCGCAGATGGCGGGATATATCTTGTCCTCAATTTAGCGCAATTAGGGCTGGACTATTTCCTTTCTTTCGAAATCTGCTCTCAGCTCTTTTTGGGCAAATTTAGCCAAATTTGATGGCTATCGGACAGCAGCCGGTAACGGCCGGATCTTTGGTTAACCTTACCCGACTTTCTGGGTAACCTATATAAAATATCCTGGTAGTTAGAGATTCTATTGATTGTAGTTGCAACGCTTTTGCAAACGATTTTGGGGTGTTTATATTTACTAACTTTTATACCTATATTTTGCAAAAAAAAATCAACACTGTACTAAACAGTTCTACACTTCATACCAACGTTTAGAAATGTGGGCGAATATTGGACGTAAATTCCCCCTGTTCGATTATCTAAACTGCACGCTTACAGTAACAATAAACAGTTGCTTGAATTTTCCCTGACTAATTAGTCAAAACCATTTATCGATTCCGGGGCGCGAATCTGCGACGGGTCCGCGCCGGCAATTGTGAGGAAAAACAATGTCCATCTTCGTTGTTATATTCATTTCTGGATATATAGATGACCTTCGATCGAGTGCAAAGACGTAAGGATTCGGTGCGCCGACGCGATTACCTACCGCTTACTTCAGATTCCATTTATGGGCCATTATTTGCCGGCTGATCGCCCTGCGTTTCCAAATCGTTCTTATTTGGCAATTTCTGCTCCATATTCATGGCTTATCCTACTAATCACTTCTTCGAGGCCTTGTAAAACGTCCTAAAAGCTGCATCGCATGTCTACAATTTTTATTACCGTACTACGAAACTCATTGTGCACTCGTAAGTTCGTAGTGATATCCTTTATCAAGTACACGAAAAGAACGAAAAAAGTTCTACTCTGTTTGTTGAATTTGTACCACTTCAGCAATTGTTCTCGTAAAGTCAGAAAACAAAGCGCACTACTTTAGCCCCGATCATACTCGACGTTTTTGGAGGTTAGGAATCAGAGTAATGGGAAAATATCGTATCGCATTTGGTTGAGGGAAGTTAGAGCGAACAGCCCGGTGCCATAGGGCTGAGAACCGTCCATGGGGATCTCACAGAAATGCAGACTGGTGTCGACCCTTGAGAAGATGGTCGTTTAGGAGGCTTTAGCAGAGCTCAATGGAAAATTTAAAGGGATTCTTATTGTTGGCCAAAAGCTGGGATGTAAGAAAAATTGTGAATGTGGAAATTGCTGCTTCAGAATCTCTACCTGCCTCTACGCCCTTCCCCTTGCTCGTAAGCTCAGAAAATTTCGGAATAGCATTACCCTCCCTCCTACCCACCACGTATCTTCCTTACCCCTTCCCTCCCGCCTATCCGCCAACGACAAGGCGTATCCAATCCCTCCACAGCGAGGAAAAAATCCCCCCCTTGTCTCCCAGTCAGATTTTCTCCTTCTTCCAACCACAATCACCTAAAAGGGCCGAGCGAAATTATGTATTTGTTGTAGAGTAGACGTATTGGAGAGTAAGTAAAACTGAGTCTGAACTGGTCGAAAACCACTAAATTTAAAGTATCCTTTTCTCTCTCGCCGGTAGGATGAGGTTGAACCCCGAATTTAGAGATTTTTTGCTCAGTGTATAACGTGTCAGAAACGCTCTTTGAGCCAGAGGGGAGGGTATACGGCGGCGACATGCCAACTAGTGAGCCATATTCTCAGAAAACCCACTTTCGAAGAAATTAGTATAGTGCCAAATCGTAAGCTTTACCCACGGAACTGGTCTTAGATCTCGATCTATACGAGTACGACCGCGCGACGTACTTTCTTTGGGCAGATAACACTCAAACTCCTTCACAAGCTTCAGGAGTTGGGAAGGGCAAACTGGACCTCAGGTTCCCCAATTTACTCCAGCCGACTCGTTCAGCAATGCCGCTCGGACGGCCGCCCTGCATTCCAGTCCCGGACACCTCAAAGCGTAAGGGGGTCTTGGCTACGCGCTGAAATAACACAAGTGTCGGTTGTGATGTACCGGTGAAACCAAGACGGTACAATGCCCCTCTTCTCCTAAGACTCCATTTTAGGCCAATGTCAGACTTTGCGATTCGCGCGATTCGCTAGCGTCTGCGGTCGCGTCGCGGCCAGTGAATCACTCAATTGGCTGGTACCGCAACGCAACCGTAGACGCTAGGAATCTGCGCGAACTCGCAGAGTTTGGCATTTACCTAAAAATTAGAAACTTCACCCGGATTGATCCACAGGTTTTGCTCCCCTGAATTTGCGCTTTAGCACCTATTCGGAAGATTGTTGATTGGTTGCAAAGGAAATGTCTTAATTTTATAAAATGGCGAGAACGAAACTTCGAATAACGATTTCTTCCCGTTCGGGCGAAAGTTTTGTTCACAACCCAGCATTCTTCGTGAAACTTCGAATAATTTCAGAAGATCAGCTGCAAACAAGTTCTTGATGAATTCGAGAATGAGTAAACAAACAAACAAGCGAAGCATAGCAGAAGACGCAATTAAACAAATGTAGACGATAGCATGTTCCCTTACTGAAGTGCCAAAAATTAACTTTCAGTTCATACCCAACGCCAAACTAGGGTTGGAGAATGAGCGAAATGTATTAGATACGCATCGATTGCTAGCAGCTCTCCCTAAAATCAGTGGACGATGCAATGCAATGAAGTGAATTCGTATCTAACCATTTTCACTGAGTTCTCCAGTTCGGTGTTGTGGAGCCTAAAACGGGACCTAAAAGTGGCACTGTGAGAGTGAGCAAGAGGCATGGCGGATCAGTTGATGATAAACAGAAGTCACTCACTAGGTCCGAGTATTATTTACTCATCCGCTTTACCTACTCTGATCATCAATGGTAACTTCGAAAAATAGCTTGAAGGGTCTCATTCTTTTTGAAAGCGACAAGTGAAAGCAAAATGAACGATTACATAGGTTTTCCTTGCCCCGGTCGACAGGCGAAGAGGACAATAGATTTTGACGTGTATATGTACGCGGTGTATACTGTTATCGGAATCCAATAGAAAACAAAAAAAAAAAAGTTCGCAGAATAAATTCAAGGTATTCGGTAAAACATCTTGTAAAGGCATTTACGGTGAGCCATAGCACTTTGGATCCGCATGGCATTTCGGTTCCTGCACGCTGAAATGCAAACGTTAATCAATTTTGATAATCAATTTTCTGGAAGGTTTTATAATTTTTTGGAAGCTCCTTTACATGTCTTCATAGATGTGTAATAAATAAAAAAAATTTTGCGGTTTAAGCCACGACTTGTGGGGACAGTGAAGTGCGAAGCAGTATTTTACCCTAGCCAAGCTCGTCAACAGCCAAACGATTAGGGAATGGAAGACTCGCCTTTGGCCCGAGTGGCTCCTGTTCCGGACTTGAGTTCTGAATCGTATCCATGACGAGAATTGATAAACTGCAAGGGCAGGAGCAGGAAGACACGATAGAAAGAAGGAAAATGAACATGAAAGAATGAAGATTTAGGAGCGAACAGCGGTTATAATACTTTGGTAGTCTTAGGCGTAGCGGCCGCGTATTCGACTTCCACACGGCCATCGGGAAGATGTTAACTGAGACTATCTGCATTTTGCAATGGTTTGAGATGTTTAACTCATAACAGGGACGGCAGTGTAATTGTGTTTGCGGTTGCAAGTATGTGGGATAAGGGTTTATGTAGGCTTATGCGAACAGCAGGGTTAAGACGGGGCTAAAGTAGGTGTCCTTGTCTCATCATCCAAAAGAAGAGATTTCCGTTGACGACAACTTCGTAACCCGCCTTTCCGCTTTCTAAAACTAGGGTGCAAAGAATGAATGGAAGCTGCAGGTGAAATCATGGAAAAATGCGGAAACAACAACCCCGAGCAAGGATGTGGCTATATTTAGGGGAAGGGGTCTCGGGACGAGTGAACCATCTGTAAGCCATCCATCAAATAAAGCTTATGAAAATTAATTGTAGGTTTGTCGAAAATCCACTTCCGGTCCTAAAAAGAATGATGTTATTCAGCATTCTGAGGTATATTACGGTTATTAAGATTGTTAGTAAACGACTAAAAGAAAACAATCGTGCGCCACCATGTGACGCACGCCGTCCGTTATGGCTTTAAGTTCTTTTTGTATTATCAGTGGGGCTAATTGAGGAACACTCGGACCGTAGGGAAGATACCAGTGCAGTGCTGCGTTATTGTGACTGCACTATTTTATTTTAAAAATAAGCTCGAATAACTCAAGCGAAAAAAAAACAGTTGTAAATCCCTCCAGACCTTCAGACCTCAAACGCTTCTACGCGCTGCAGTGTCACGGAGAGGGATGGATGCCCTTCATTAGAGAGCGTGGGCAGTGACGGCAGGGCTGGGATGCGAAAACGTACAAAGTTTGGAATTTGCCCCTGGCCCAACAACTTACTGGCTTCTTCTTCATGTATAGATTTTTATAAGATCGATAAATGATCAGCATGGTGGTTCGATGATAGTTTTCTGTCTCCTCAAAGGCACTGCATGCCCTGAGAATATTTAGCACTTCCGCACGGGTGAACCGATTCCCATCAAGAGGCAAGATATCAATGGAGAATCGGCATATAGTAAGGGCCCTTCACTGGGGGTTCACCACCTTTAACGAGCTTTCACTGCTGTTCTCCTCTTGACTACTGAGAGGCGCAAATATCAACGGCTTTAATTTGGACTCGCAAGATGTCTATTTTTTTTAAGTCAACTTAAGATAAAGGGTGTTGCATTTCTTGAATGATTAAAGATGAAGATCTATTTTGAGATCTGCACGCTTGTGAGCTAATATTGAGAAAAACTGCAAGACATGAAAAGCTGACTGTAACTCGACGAGCTTAGGCTGTCTTCTCTGCTGGTGCTCACTAATATTGACGCATCGCATTTCCATTATTTCACCGTCTATACTTTTTCGGAGCACCATAGCATTCCCATGTGACCGCAAAGGATATATTAGGTTGGCAAGAAAGTTCGGCAAACTCGTTTCTGAATTTCTGTTCTTTTGGGAAAAACAAGGATGCATTTATGACCATATGGTACGAACTTCGTACGGTGATATAAGTGCTGCAGTCAGTAGTTATCCAAGAAAATTCAAAAAACCTCGACCACTGTAAATCCACACTCCGAGTCACTGTCTAGTACAAATGTCTCCATAACTATGGATTCGTGTCAAAGACCAACACTATCTGCAATAGCTTCAATAGGCATGTCGTTCACCGCTACAGCGTGTTTCAGCTTTACCAGCGCTTTCGATCTTTTGATATTTTCATAAGAAGGCCAGCAGCGTCCTACACACTCCATTACAGGAAGGGCTCTACGGAAGCTTTACAAATTCTTCGTTATGGGCACCATTGTGTAGGTAGAGGTCTAGGCTGCGGAACTCCAGAAGCTGGCCGAGGCAGCTCGTCAGGAGCCTTCGTACCGCGAAATATTCATGACTGTATTGGGGGCGAATCACCCATTAATCGAAATAGGCCGGTAAAAAATTTTGTCTGCGGCGGAAGATTGTGTTTCCTCTTTTAGCGTCGTTGCCCTGGTTCGAGCTTAAAATGACTGGTGTGCGGGCGTGGACTTTAACCAGGCATCTTGAATGCGAATAATTAGACGACCAACTCTAAACTCGAAAGTTGGTGTGTGTCTTTCTCGACCGGTGGTGGTGTTGTTTGGGAAGGGCAATCAGAAATTTTTGCGTATTGACATTTTACAGACCGGTCAGAGTTAAACAAAAAATATTATAATCAAACAAAGAATGTTGAAGAGGTCGCATGGTGTGTGTGTGTCCTAATAGTTTTTTAAGCTCTCTGGAATTTGAAGATTCTTACTGTGAGGATCCATTCTGTTGTGAAAGGGGAGCTCATCTTCCAGACTATTTTCCATAAGTAAAGGAGCAACCATTAGTCCGTTCTTGTGAGCACGTGTGTGTGTGTTTTGCGCGGATGTAGTCAAGTATGTTCTCGTGACAGGGCAGCAGGGCTTGTGACATATGTCTGGGACCGACCACAAGGCCAGAATTGCTGAGGTTTGAATGTGGGTAGGTGTGGGTGTTGGTGTCTGCGTTTCACTCTGCTCTTTGTTCTTTCGTTTCATCGATGTCTGCTCCCTCGTCACCGCGCTTCAACTTCCATCTGTCGGAGGGTCGTACAGTGCCCAAAAGAAGGTGACTGGGGCTTCAGCATTCTACAGTTTCATATTGAACTCTAATGTACACGTCCAGAGACCGTGGAAGGTGCCTTCAAATTACCATAAAAAATCAGAAAAGTGAATGATTTATTTTCTCACCAACACTTTTCTGGGGTGTAGGTGACATTCAGCTTTCACTTGATAAAAAGATCAAACCTCACCCTGACTCCACAAATTCCCACTCAGGGCGAACTATCGCGGTGAGACAGACTTTTGAGGCCAGTAAGAACGCCCCTCCCCTGCTCCTGGAATGGGTCTTCGTATGACCAGCATTCAGCCTTCATTCTGTTCATCCTACCTCAGCGGACCAAAATCTCCCAATTCACCTGCATTTCGCAGAAACTCCAAAAGCCGAAAAGTTGTTTTCTCACTCCCTTCAAAAATACCGTACCAAATTCACTAGAAGAGAAAAACATCCGCAAACGCAAATAGGGTTTTTTTAGTGAGAGCCATCAAGTTGAAGTGACCCTACTTCCATCCTTCCACATTGAATAGGGTTGGTATTTCCAAATGAAGGCAAGAATTATCATTTTGTTCTATTTTCAGACATCAATTCAATGATGATTTTCATGTGATCGATTGATGTCCCCGATATTTGAAATGATTTTCGATGTACACTCGAGATCTTTGCGCAATTCGATCTCTGCTCATCGCCGCCGATTCAGCTGTTGACCTTTGTCGCGTCCAACCCGCCCCATAGCGCCAGCGCCACCGCGATTGCGCTCTTCTTATGATGTTTACCTTAAACAGACAATTCTTATCTTATCGTTCGGCAACGATCGGCCACATTCTGCTATCTTTACAGCCTACTCTAAAAGCGCAAAGATGCTCGATGAATCCTGGAAAAATACGGCCAAATATGGACAGTTGTGTGTCCAATGAAGGTGCGGCTGCGCCGCTTGGCCTGTTTATACAGCGACCAAAAAGGATAATCACCTAGAACTTTTCGGGTTCCCTACTCGCATAGAATAACTTCTTTCAACTCTTTCATGAATCTGGCAATTTTTCCATTTGGCTAGACCTCTTGGCTGGTTCACCACCTCGACTTGGCGAGGGAAATCGCGGCCAGATGGCGGGATATATCTTGTCCTCAATTTAGCGCAATTAGGGCTGGACCATTTCCTTTCTTTCGAAATCTGCTCTCAGCTCTTTTTGGGCAATTTTAGCCAAATTTGATGGCTATCGGACAGCAGCCGGTAACGGCCGGATCTTTGGTTAACCTTACCCGACTTTCTGGGTAACCTATATAAAATACCCTAGTAGTTAGAGATTCTATTGATTGTAGTTGCAACGCTTTTGCAAGCGATTTTGGGTGTCGTATGTGTATTTTATACTTTGAAACACTATATTTTGCAAAAAAAAATAATGTTTAACACTCTAACTTATACACTCTAACGGAACTTAAACTATTATAGGTAAACAATGGACTTAACTCCCCTGTTGATTGTCTAACTGCACTCAGTAAAAAATAACAGTTTGCTGAGTTTTTTGTACTAATAGTCAAGACACATTTATAGATTCTCGGGCGGGGAAATTCTGGAGGGTCCGCGCGTGCAATTTGTGAGTAAGCAGTGTCATATTCTGTTTGTTTATAATTTCATTCTGGACTTATATAGATGCCCTTGCCACTCGATTGCAGAAGTAGGTAATGATTCATGGGGCGCGACCGCGATTACCTACGCAGTCTCTTCAGGATTTTTCCTGAATTTATTTTGCCATTATTCCGGTCTGATCGCACTGCTTTCCCCTCAAATCGTTCTTATTCGCAATTTTCTTGATTTACCATATTCATTGCTTATATACTTTACACTTCGAGGGCTTGTAAAAAGATATTAAAAGCTGCAATCGTATTATACCGTTTTTACTAAGTTATACGCACTGAGTTAGGCAGGGATAGCCGAGTGGTTAAGAGGTTAGACTCATGTCTGCACCTCCGAAAAACCGCGAGTTCGATCCCTGCCGAGGCTGTAAACCATGCCTTGCAAAAATTGCAAAAATGGTTCTAGTACCAGCGTCAGGCCCAGGTTGACAGGCCGGCTGATGAACACCCCAGTCACACAAAACATGTCTAAAGTCGAAAAAGAATCAGTGATAAAGCTAGGACGTCACCCGGAAGTGGCGCGCAGAACCCCCGCCCGAGTTCTGTGGTCAGTATGCGAGGGCTACCGAGGAGTGAACGGCCTCGGCCAAAGAAGCTAGTTCGAATAGGGACTCTGAACGTAGGATCGCTAACTGGGAAGTCCCGAGAGGTTGCTGATCTGATGACGCGCAGGAACATCCAGGTGCTATGCCTTCAGGAGACGCGATGGAAAGGCGCTAAGGCCAGGGAAATCGGGGAAGGTGTCAAGCTCTACTACAATGGAGAAGACACCAAAAGCGGAACGGCGTGGCCATAGCGGTAGCGGAGTCGCTCAAGGACTATGTCTCCGCTGTGAACAGGATCAGCGATCGGATCATGGCTGTGAGGATAGACACGAAAGAGGGGTACTGGACAATACTCTCCGTGTACGCGCCGCAGACAGGATGCCCCGACAGTGAGAAAGACGAGTTCTACCTGAGCCTGGACGAAGCCATAAGAACGATTCCGGAAGGCGATTACCTGACCGTAGCAGGTGATCTGAATGGCCACGTCGGCAGTGACAGGAGAGGCCGGGAAAGGGTGCACGGAGGTAGAGGGATAGGAGTGAGGAACGCCGAGGGAGAGAGGGTCCTGGACCTGGCTACGGCCCACGATCTGGCAATCTGCAGCACGTTCTTCGCGAAAAGGGAGACTCAGAAGGTGACCTACAGCAGTGGGGGACGACATACGGAAATCGACCATGTGCTCGTAAGAAGATCATCCCTGAGATCGGTAAAAGACATCAAGGTACTCCCTGGCGAGGAATTGGCTCCGCAGCACAGGCCCCTCCTGGCAGACATTGCCATGGACCTCCCGAAGAAGACAAGGGTTAGAACCGAGCGGAGAATCCGGTGGTGGAAGTTGCATTCTCAAAGAGAAAGATGCCCTCAAACGAAAGATAATGGAAGTTGGTCTCCCAATCCTAACGGGCCAATACAGCGAACTTGGAGCAAGACGGCTGAGACCATCCTGCGATGTGCCAAGGAGGTACTGGGCGAGACCCGAGGTGGAATCAGAGGAGACAAGGCAGCGTGGTTCTGGAACGAGGAAGTCCAGCGAGTCGTGAAGCAGAAGAAGGAAGCATACAAGCGCTGGCAGAAGACCCGGAGCCCCGAAGACCTCGCTACCTACAGGAGTTGCAAGAGGCTCGCTAAAGGCGTAATAAACCAGGTGGCGACCGGAACACGGAAATGGACGCCTTGTACGAGAAGTTGGAAAGCAGAAACGCAGAGAAGTTCGTCTTCAGACTGGCCAAAGCCCGGCATCGGGCTACCCAAGACATCAGGGTGGTGAAAAGTGTGAAAGGCAGAGATGGTGTCATCCTAAGGAAGCCAGCCGAAGTCAAGAGGAGGTGGGAAGAGTACTACAGTGCACTTCTGAACGAGGAGTTCCCCCAAGAGAACAACTCACGGGCAGAAGCCACAGCTGGTCCCATCGCACTCTGGACTGAGAATGAGGTTAGGTGTGCACTTGGGAGGATGAAGATTGGGAAGGCGGTTGGTCCAGATGGGGTGCCAATTGAGGCATGGAAGGCGCTGGGTGACTACGGGATAGGATGGCTCACACGATTCCTCAACAACATAACTGCGGAAGGAGGATGATGCCAGATGCCTGGAGAACAAGCACTATCGTCCCCATCTTCAAGCAGAAGGGTGACGCGATGGACTGCTCCAACTACCGCGGGATCAAGTTGACTGCTCATACAATGAAGCTGTACGAGCGACTGGTCGATTCGAGACTGCGCGAGCTGGTCCCCATCTCCCAGGAACAGTTCGGGTTCATGCCCGAAAGGTCTACAACGGATGCCATCTTCATCGCAAGGCAAGTGATGGAGAAGTATCGAGAAAAGCGCCGACCCTGCTACCTAGCCTTCCTCGACCTGGAGAAGGCGTTCGACCGGCTACCACGAGCGGTACTATGGAGAGCGCTAGGGAACGGAACGTGCCAGAACACATGGTCTCGCTGTAAGGATATGTACGATGGGCGAAGGAGTTACCACCCCACACGCTAACAAAGGAAATGACTACGGTTGGGGCGCAGGTCAGCTCTGAGCCCGTTCCTCTTCCTCCTAACACAAGATTGTCCTGGTGAGGGCTCATGGAAGGACCGCTAAAGACCATCCTCTACGCAGACGACATCGCCCTGATAGCGGATAGTAGAGAGGAACTACAGGCCAAGGTGCAGCAATGGCAGAAGGTCCTGGCAGATGGCGGACTACGGCTAAATGTCAAGAAGACCAAGTTCCTGAGTTCTGAAGAGGGTGCAGAGCCGATCATGGACGGGCATGGTGAAAGCATCGAAAGAGTAGAGGACTTCCGATACCTTGGAAGTGATCTGGCGGCCGACGGCAGTGTGGACCAGGCAGTAATGGGGAGGATCAACGCGGCATGGATGAAATGGAGGGAGTCCACTGGAATCCTCTGCGACCGAAGGTGCTCCAGAGCGCTCAAAGGGAAGGTGTACCGAACAGTGGTAAGGCCTGCGATGCTCTACGGCAGCGAGTGCTGGCCCCTGAACAAGAATCACGAAAGGCAGCTTCACTCCGCTGAGATGAGGATGCTGAGGTGGGCCTGCGGCTGGACGCGACTGGATAGGGTCAGGAACGACGATGTCAAGA
>MU870807.1:0-13418 GCA_036418205.1 Ostertagia ostertagi | reverse complement strand
ACGCTTGACGGCCAATCCGCACGGCGCCAAAACCGATCACGTACTGTTGACCATGTTGCACTAAACTCAGTCATCATTAGGCATTGATCAAGAGCTACGGAGATTGTTTCCAGATCTCGCGCTCAAGGAAGACATGGCATAGGAAAATAGTGACACCAGTGATGTAGCCTCACGACGGGTTGATCAGCTGTTCTCAGAGCTTCTCATTACTTTTCAATGTTAATTGAATCCTCTCAGTACGAGAGCGAAGAATAGCTCTACGGCTGTTCAATCAACCGATAAACCCTTTCCTCCACGGTCTACTTTGACCATTCCTCTGCGATCCTTCAACTCCACTGATTCTTTTCAGAGGCATTTGGTGAGATACCTGTCATAAGGATATTTCTTCGGCATCTGAGGTTCCAGCGGCATTTTCCCACGTAGCGACCTTTGCTTTTTTTCGAATATTTTGTCGGTGGCGAACACTTCAGCAACATTCCATGCGGTGTCATTCAACTGAAATATAATTCCATGAGAAAAAAATAGTTTTAGAATCCAGTAAATCGTGAGCTGGACCTCCCTTTAAAAATTTGTAAAACATATAAGAGAAAATAGAAGAAAGAAAGAGAGAATAAGAAGTTTCGTCGAGTATGTGGAGACGTTGGACAATCTAAAGCTTACGAAACTCTTAGGTTTTTCGACAGTGTGACAGTGGTGTGAGGTGATTAAAGCAACAACTCCAGATCGAATTTGTGCGGTCACAGCGATCAATAATGGAGTGTGGATTCCAGAGGCGTGTCGGACGAGTTTTATAACTTGCTTGCTCCACGGCTCCACTAACCCGCGCGTATTTGAATTAGCCGCTACGCCGTAATCCACGTTGCGTATGGGGTGTGCGCGAGGTATCTCGTCCATAAGTTCACATTAGTCGCCATCAGATCACTTTGTAAGGCCCTAGCGCCATTGTCGCGCACTTTCGAGCCGCGACAACGGCACATCTGTGATACTCGTGGGCTACTCTATCCCACCACAGAATAGATTCTTCGACACGATCTCTCTAAGGTTGTTGCTTCAAATATTAGGTTGTCCTGGTGGTTTACTTGGGGAACCCACTCCTTGCTACCACTAACAAAGTAGTCGGGTCAAACAAGATACAGACGGTAAATCAAAATGTTCATGCAAAATCTGAAGGCTTCTGATGGCGGTTGTCACCCAGATCACGAAGTGTGCATTGCACCAGAGACTGTTTCCAAACAAGCTCCAGAAGACACTCGTCACTCAGGTAACAAGCCAACCGACTTTGGGCTTTTTTCTCGAGTTTCTGGACATCGGCAACCAAATGTTTGCCATGTCGTGAAAGACACTCTGGAGTCCATCGCAAGACGTGGGCTCTTGCCGCATCGCTTCCATTGACGCGTTTTCTGGGTTTCAGAATCAAGAGTAGCCAAATATGCTTTCAGTCAAAGTCGATTTTCTCAGCCATAATCGCTGCGAAATACCACGGCAGAGATGCTCTGGGGTTCACATACGTTTTACAATGGATGTTCAAAAATTATCCCTGGAGATTTCACAACATACACATGAAAATGGGCAAAGACTTTCAGGACAACCTAATAAAATGAAGAATACACAATTTCAGCGCGCCAGCGGCAGGCTAGTCCACGAAGTGGGTAGTCCGAGAGGCACTGGGTGCCGAGGAGAGAGCACAGATAAACGAGATGAGAGAGTATGGGGGACGAGCGAGATAACAGAAGCACCGTCAACGGCTTCCCCAACATATTTAATACAATAGAGTTAATTCAAAATGCAAAAATGAACGAGGTTCAGGATAACACTCAGACTTTCGCATACTTCAGCATTCACTCACCGGTGGTCTATTCTTCGTTGTTGCCTTCCTCAACGGCATCATCGACTCTTCATAAGCTACAGGATCCGTCACTTCACAGTGATAAGTAGGTACCAAATTGCCGGGATGATTAGAGCGCGGAAACCGTTTCGCACTGATCACTCGACAAATTCGATCTGGAAAAATTAGGCTGTTCGAGAGGTCAACGAAATAAATTCAGAAACCTCAGAAATGGTTAGAAGAAATAAAATTATGTCAAACAATTGTTATCTCCATTTAAAGGCACGCTCCAAGATAAAGTTGCTGTGCAAGAGCACCCAATTAAGAGGTAGGAGAGTGAGCTGAAAGTGAAAAATAGTCAGAGAAATGAAAGAGGAGGCTAAAATTCACGGGTTTCAGACTTTCTGTAAGGTCGTCCGTGGAACGTCATAGGAGAGTACGCAGAGAGCGAAAACACACGAAAGAGCACGCTGTCGACAGAGAACAGACATATAGCCGCTGCATAGCAGGCAATGGGACCACTAATCCCGAGTAAAAGCCCAGCGTCCTTGTCGTTTTCAACGGTTCCTGAGCCGTGCGAAAAAAAACGCATCGGTAACCTTCAGAAGGCTATCCTATCGATATTAAAAGATTTAATCAGGAAGATTATGCTTGCACAACTCGCTGTAATGAGTTGACCACAGTTAACTTTTTATGTTTTTGCTTCAGTTTTACCAATGATTAACTTTCGCCAACTAAACGACGCAATGACGATGCTGATGTGGGTTATTGTGCCCGAAAATGAGAATAGCAACAGCAGATGGCCAATCGGCAATAAGGGGAGCAAAAGAAACTATTGCGAACGCATGAAAGGACACTGTACGCGATAGATGCGCGTGGGCGGAGACCGATGTATTGGGTTGGTGCATAATATCGTAGCGCTTGCATTTTTCATTTTTGCACGCAAACGTTTTGTGAAGAAATTAAAAACATAAAACTAATCAGGGATGTCCACTTTGCCATTATTTACGACTTTTATCCTATTTTGCAGAAAGTCACTGGATTTGGAATTGAAAAAAAGATGTTGGGCTCGCTCTCGAAGTCTTCATTATTTCGCAATTTGTACGACATGAATACGGTCTTAATTTGAGTGAAATATGTAGGGTTGGTTAGAGAGAGGTTCGATAAGAACAATGGATTCTGAAGAACTTTTGTTTTGACGGTATTTTTTTCTTTATGTGAACTGAAAAATAACAGCTGTCGAAATGCCGATTTCTGCCGTCTGGATTTTCCAACTTCTAAGCATTATGTATGAGTACAAATATAATTTTGAGGGAAATGACGAAGTAATTTTTGTAGAGCGAAAAAAGCACTTTCAAAAGGTATAGGCGATTTTTAGGGTTTCTCTTGTACTGATTGAATTTACACGCCCAAAAAAAAAACGCTACGATATTATGCACCAACCCAATATAATGTGAAACAATGCTCCCTTCCCAATGTTCGGCCGCTCCACTTTATCGTATGAAATAACTACAATCAGAAAGGCCGGAACGCATCGTATCGCAACACTTTTTCGGCCCACAGCAGCCGCATGCAATCTGTTTTTGAAGGCTCCCAGCAGCTTCGCCTTTTTTCTGTAATTCCTGACCGATTGAACAAAACATCTGCTTCCTATCGGGCACAATAAACTACACCTTCGCAATCGCCGAATGTGATCCTAATGCTTCGCAGCTCTCTATTGCGCGCGCACTTTTCTTCTACCTATACAAAACAATTAAAACCAGTGGCAAAGCTGGAAGGGCGCTGTTGCAAGGTACGGGGGCAATGTGGTGGCAATGCTTTGAAAACCGCATAAAACGGTTTTGTTGAAAACGGGACTAAGCCTTCGGCGGGGGAGGGGAGGCTCCACGTATTTTACCATGAGTTTCTGCCCCTCCTAGGGTCAGTCCTGAAGGATGCCGCGTATCTCGCGCCGGCAGGAAGTGTTGAAAGCCGGTAATCCCAACACTATCTCCATTCATTCCTTCGTCTTTACTGTAAACTCTCGATTCTCGAAGTGGTTTAACTTTCAAGGATACACTAATAGCATTTCCAAATGATGCCCCAAGTAAAGAGCGAAGGGTTACAACCATGGGAAAAATGAAAAAATGTGAAATTGAAAAAAAATATTAATACTCCAATCAGTTATCACTCGGAGAAAGAATTAGAAATGAACAGTTCCATGACCTTTGCACAAGCTTCAAAACCTGATTATGTTTTACCCGTACCTCAGTTGGTATGTGGCTTAGGTGAGACCCAGCCTTCATTCGCTACCCTTCATTACCATAATTAGAGCATTATCTCTAATCAATACAGCCAATATCAGCCATCTCGTCATCCGCCTGACATTCTCACCTGCATCCTATTCATCCTATTGGCTGCTGCACTACTAATGCGAAAACTTTTTTCAATTACTTAGGTCATTGTACATATTTCTTCTCATCCCATATCGTTCTTCTTCTCACTGGAAGAATTTTTCGTGAAAATTATTCATTTTCATGACCTGTCAACCTTCCTTTCGTATCGTGCACATGGCCAAGCGCTGAGTCATTATTGCTTAATTCACAAAAAGAATCCTATCTTCTATTTACATTGTGCAGTACTCGATTTTGAATATACGGCACTTCCTTGGTCATTTTTCTATCTGGATTATTGAATTTGGCATCGAACAAGGATCGAAGAAAATATTTGGCCTAATTATTCCTTTCACCTTCAAACGCCTTCTTGTGACTTCTAGCGGCCAGCTGATACAGATAACAATGCCTCTTCCAAGGAGCTATCTACTGAACCCCTGAGAGACTGCCATGTCCTGTGCGCGACTCTGAAAGCACGGGTCGCGACTGAATCAACTGATTGTACTGTTGCTCATTTATCGCTGTTTCCCACGACTGCCTCATGCGTCGTTTCAAATAAATAAATAAATAAATTCTCAAAGAAATTCGTTTCTCAAGCGAGGTTTTAGAGCCTCTAAGCATAGGCTCGGTGGTACTGCGCGACAAGGAGGCTAATGCCTTCGCTTGACCGCTGCGAGCGCTGCCATTCTATCAATCGTGACTTATGTGGAGTTCGCGCCCTCTGCGTACGACGTGCTCTCTCGCGGTTTCCCTCCCGTTGTAGCACTCTGTCACTCCGTCACACCACGGCCGAACTCGCAAGGGATTTTCGGTGCTTGTTGTGGTGCTTTCCCCCACCAGCCTTTCCAAACGCACTTCTAGCCTAATTTCCAAATAAAATAACACATCAACCCAATTCCGACCCCTGCCCTTACTTCTTAATTCTTATGATACAGTTATACAGATAGAAGGCATTATCAAATAAGATAGGAGACAGCCAATTTCATCCTGGGCAGGTACCAACGCAGATATGTGAGGGATACGTCAAGGTGCATAACACCGAGGCCTGGAAATGATTACTGCGCTCGAAATGGAGGAGGTATGCAAGGAATGGTGGACCCATAAGAAAAATTGGAATAGAGCGTTGAGACAGTGAAAATAAAAGTTTTTCAATTTGGATGTGGACGAGTTTACGAAAAGTTTGGACGCCAAAATGAGAGAGCATGAGGGCAAACGTTACGCAGGTGCCAATGCGCTGATAATCGGTGGGCGGGCACCCATACATTGGGTGTGCATAGATCCAAGTTATAGACGCCATAAGTCCTTGCCGCGAGCCTTCGAGTCTCAGGAAGGCATTTTCCGTTCGACTGTAGACCCAAGCAACTCATGAGTATGAGTCATGAGTCAGCGGCTTGATTTTTCCAGCTAACTAAGAGAAGTCTGGTATGTTCAACCCTTCTCGGTAGGATGGAATAGTAGGCCTTATACAGTGAATTTGAATTTTTGGAACCGTGCATATCGTACGACACCTTCCGTAATTCCGCCCCCTGAATCGAGTTGGCATCAGCTTTGATACATTTCCTAACTTAACACGGATTCTCTCCATACTTGGCCTGTAATCCTCTCCTCGTAACCCAATATAAGGGATTGTCGTGTTCTCTCGTTTACCATTCGATCACGTATTTGGTCGGCTATTTTCATCTGAACACCATTTTCAAGGAATGTTGAAATATTTAAGTATCAAGAGCTTTATTTCTGCGGACTCACCTGGTCTCCATAAATATCATTGAAGCGCAACTTCTCAGAAACCAGATGGTCCAGGTTTTCCTAAACAAAAGTTTTCACGAATGACATACTAAAGAAATAAGAAAAGAAAGGAATAATAAGAAAGAAAAAGGAACTTGAAAACATTTGGAGTTCATATGCATAGTCTGTTACGAACTGCCCTGCTAAATCCTGAACGCACCGACCCCGCCACACCCGCACCTTCCACTTCTCCACTTATGATGGAGGCATATTCCCTTCTTACCATGCTATTAAAGGCCATGCCCCAGGATCACATTGGTGTGGCTCTTGTACACGAATGCGAATGTATTGGTGGGAAGTGGGCCGGCAGTGAAGAAAAAAGGAAAAGAATCCGTCAAAAACGCTCAGGTTAAGGGCTCACTCACCTTCCTAATCGGCTGTGCTAAGGGAATGAGAGACTAAGCGCGGAGAGGAGAGTATGGGGCGAGAGAGCGCTACAGATGAGAGATCGCCAGACAACAGCCTGATAAGAGAAAAAAGTCTGCAGCTTGGGCAGCTTACTTTGCAAGGCCCAAGCGCTCTTGTCGGTTGGTTTCCGTGCACGGGAACGCCACATTTGTGATTGTCCTCTAGGGGTCTATACTACAGACCGAAGAGAAGCGTTCACACGACCTCTGCCTGGGTTGTGCCTTTAATAGTTATGCCATACCCATCGGTTCATCCTCTGAGAAGACAAAGCGCTCGCATTGATTAAGCTCTGTTTGCAATGCGCCACGTACTAGACTTCTGTTCAAGAACGGGTGACATTTGAAGGCAAAACTGGCCTGTCAATAAAGTGCGGGTCATCTAACTCTACGAGAATGTGTGTTCTTACTTTTTTTTTTGCTTTCGACCCTTAACAGGGAGAGCAGTTTCGATTCAAAGACATCGATAGATCGCAAGGGCATTTAGGCACGCTATATCACGCCGGATTCGATCCGAGCAACACGCTTGTGAAACCCAGCCACAAACCTATCCCGCTCTGTGAATTCCCTTATTCACTAGACTATATACTCTACCTATTCCCAGTAACGAATTCGGAAAAGAATTGGGGAGTGTGAAAAAAAAAACCTTTGCTCCGGTAGAGATAAAGCGAGAAACCTAAGAAAATGAAGGAGAGCGTGTCAATGTTCTTTTCCCTTGGAACTACGCCGATTGTCTGTCTCAACAACTATTCCGAACGCCTCCTCTAAACATGAAACCCTAAAATATCACCACACATATTTACAGCGACTATTAAAGGGCACACTTGATCCTCATCGTTCTACGATGGACAGACGGCTGAGGCACCCCAAACCAAAGCTAATCGGAAAGAAAATATTAACAAGGACGAGAGAATTAGGAAATGATACACACAATCGACCAAACCTTCTGCTTCGCTAATTCCACGAACAGATCAATCTGGCAGCTCATTGCACCAAGTTTCTTTCAGCAGAACCTCATGGAACTTCAGCAATTCAGCCACATAGTTCGAATCGTTGGGTGGGACAAGCTGTAGATTGAGGAATTTTCAAATCAAAAAAGGCTATTATGAAAGCTACACCTTTGTTTCAGTTGCCTAATAAAGGGATCGGAGAAATAGGTGACTATACGGGCAAAGTCAGCTACTTGCTCCACTTGAATGCCATTGACCCGTGAAGCGTCCAACTTCAAATACGCCGCATCGGCCATTGCCGCTTGCGCCTTCAGAAAGACGCATGGACTGTGACCGTTTGGATCGGCCATCGTGAACGAATGCTGAAATAACTTTTGAAATATCATCAAATCCACGCCAACATTAACTTCAACATCTGCTTATGAAAGATCCGTGGCGCTAATAGTTGAATGGCTAAACGCCCACCTTCTATTCGAAAGGCCAGTGGGAACCAGGGTGAAAATCGGCCGAGGAAACGACAACAGCTCGTCGAGGATTTTCGCTCTGTCACACTCTCCCGCGCAGATATTCACTCTCGCCACCCGCGAGCCGTCTGTGCTCTCCGCGTGCACATTCACTCTCACGACTACTCTCTCGCAGAGTAGAGAGCCATATGGTCGAGGAAATCTAGACCCTTGGTCATCTGTGGGTACACCCCCGCATCCCAAACGCATCCCACCCCACTCCATCCTCCTTTCATAACCCGTCAAACTTCGATCAAATAAGTGGAGTTAGCCTTCGCTGAAAATGTAAAATACCTTGGATATTGGCCGCCACAAACACTTAATTGCAAGCGAAAACATGCTTGCAAATAGGGCTACATTTCGGAAAAGTGATCAAATGCATGGCGAACCTTCAAGCCACTAATTAACGCTTATTTTAGAAGATTTAAAAAACACAATCCTCCCATAATCCAGCTCACCCTCCAAATGGCTATTCGGCGCTGCCGTCGCTGCCTCCACTTTATTGAATAGATGTGTGCCAGACGGCAACATAAATAGGCAATCGCCAGGCTTAGCTGGCCGCCCTCTTCACCTTTTGATACCATTTTCTCTCTGTAAGTCCAAAAAAAATAAACAACAGTATCTCCGAAATAAATAATCCAGTAATATTTGAAGAAAAGCGAATCCATAAAGAATTAAAACTTACGCATAAGTCACAGCTGTTTTGTAGCAACTAAGCGCTTCGTGTAGATCGCCGACTTGACGCCAGTACGCGGCTGCCGCCAAGTGTAAATATGGATGAGCGCTGATGGTCTGCAGTGAAAAATTCTTGATATTAGCAAGATAAAAAAAAACGACATCAAAAAGTTTAAATTAAAAATTAAAAATTAATGGGGGCACAAATGCCATCCTTTATCCAATCTTTACGCAAACCACTCCTAACGACAAACCGAACGTGACACTTCCGCGTTCTCGCAAGCTGCATCGCGCCACGCCGCGTTTCTCAGCCACGATCGCACATGAAGTTTTTCGCCATTGCTCTCGTTCCGCTGAACAGTACCAGGCAGGATATATGCTTCAACAGACCTCGAATTGATGCGACAACAATTTGGCGATGATCGCTCCATATCTTGGTGATGCCGTCGAGACGAGCTTCTTCACATGTGGGAAATAGCCTTTAAGAATCTCAGCATAGTCCGAATCAGGGATTCGCGTCTTCAGCTGCTGATCGTTCGCCTCCTAAATGCCAGTTATGAAGGGAATCATATCGCAGAGGCTTGGTCTTAATGAATATTTCTGAAGGCCATAAATACTTTGGCGCTGGCCATTCATCCATTGGACATTGCACTGTTCTCTCATTCGAGAAGAACAAAGCTAGTGACGCGGCGGACAGTGCCTCAGCCCAAAGATCAATCACATAAACCCAACCCAAATGCCAATTTTCGCGTGATTTTGGATACTGAATACGTGGCGCATTCTAGAATGATTGACCGACCGAATGTTCATTGCCAAGCATTCAACATACCTTCGGAAGGCCTTTTAATTGGCTTTCTTGATGCCACTGGCGGCATCGTGGTAGAAGCTTTTCGTCATCAGGTGCCATATCGAAATACTCCTTTACAAAAGCCGTATACCTAAAGTTGTACAGTCAAAATTGGGACTATTAACAATGGGATATAGGAAAAAAGTGTAATATAAAAACATTTTACTTTTAAATATTTAGAAACACAAAACATACACAAAAGCAAACCATTTTTCCAATGTTTACTTAAAAAAGCCAACTGCTATTCGATAACTTTTTTAAGGTTACTGTGGCCGATCGTGCAGTTACGGATAAATGGATAAACAAACGAATAAATAAGTAAATAAACAATAAATAAATAATTGGAATAAAATTTTTTGGGAGTAAACAATACAAATTTGATTTTTGCCATATAATCACCGACCTTTCGTAATATTTATGAAAGTCAGGACATAGCTCAGCAGAGTAGGAAGTTTTGAAGTTACTCCGATCCAGTCCGACACTGCCGACCAACTTGCAATGCTCACTTTCAGCTTGTAGACGTTTTTCGATTTCCGGGTCATCTCGAGCTTTCCCGAGCATTTATCGAATTTCTAAAGCACAGAATTTTGATTTCTTCAGAATGCTGCTTCGAACTTGAATTTTGAATCCATTTCTTAACTCATTTCCTGTTGAACAATAGCAAAAATCTCTGACTGACAGTAGCTAAAATGGTTTTTGGCTCCCGATCACGATCACCCAAACAACTTTTGCAATCGCTTCACTCATGTACTAATTAGTACCATTCATTCATTATTTACTCTTTTATAATGAAGGGCGGAGGAGGTTTAGCGGCAGATGGTGGCGCATACTACGCGCAATGGTCTGTAGGTCGAAATCTGAATCAAATTTCATCCAGGTCGTTTCATCCTTCGAAATCGGTGAACCTGTGAACAAACTGAAAACACTGACTTAAATTGGCTGTCCCACTAGAGGCGAAATTCACGACTGGAAGACATGCCATGATAATAAAGGTGGAGGTGGTCAATGGTGCGCGTATGTAGAAACTATTACGAACAATCTAGAACCGGAGAAATGAAACCCCTTCTTTGCCCATTGGTTCCGCACCGATGCGACTCTCATTGATGCTGCCCTCTCCAACACCAATGCTGCTCTGCTGCCGAAGCAGCTGAAGCACTCTGCGCAGTAGTGACGGCAGTCGTGGCGTTATAACCTGGACCGAGGAGGCCGGGAAGTCTACATCGCCGGAGCATATCCCTACCACGTTATGCATTGCGTGTGGATTCGCAATTCTCCAAGGTCAGCTTGTCTTTCAAGTTTTCAGGTAGTTCCCCCTTCTTCGACCATTGACCTTATCGTGAAATCGTATCCTTTAAGTCGTTGTACAGGCCAATGCGTCCGAGAGCATACGATTCTGATGGAAGTAGGTTGCGTGGCGCAACCTAAAAATGCTGGTTGTTTAATCCTTATATATTTCGACCAGACATTATTCGTTCTACTTTGATCAGCAATAATTCAACACTCCCTGATGGACGTTGTATTTGAGTGATTTGGACTTCTTCCAAGCCCCAAACCTTGGAAATCCTTTCTTAGGGTTTTAAAATAAAATTTGATCAAAGAACCTAGAAAGCAAAAAATAAAATCACTCACAAGCACATTACTCAGTTCAACATAGGTTTTGCCGAATTTCTTTACGCTATCCACTTGCCGCAGAAAATCCACCAACGATCCAGGATAAGCTAATGTGTATGGCGAGTCTGGCTGAAAAGAATTCTCGATAAATTCAAACGTAATTCAAATTCAACTTATACTATAAGTAGTTTATGTATATTCAATATGGGCATAGATTTGGTGCGCGTATAATCAATATCCATTTCTCAGCGCGCCTATGATGAGAGGTGGGTCAGGTTTGCAATGGGCCGAGCATGAATCACTCTATAAGGTGAAAATATTGGCCATGAGGAACTCCGCCTACAGTGGGGTGGCATGCGTCAAAATGGGGAAATTTAGGTGAAAAATGCATTTTTTTGGTCCCAGAACGTCCCAGAAAGCAAGAAAAATAGAACCCCTAATAGGGCGTACGCCCATCTTTAAGGGGGGGGGGAATATTGGCCATGAGAAACTTCGCCCACAGTAGGCGGGGTGTGCATCTAAGTGGGCGAAACCGAAAAAATCGTTCATATCGCTTCCGAAACAATCCAAAGACTTGTAAAAAGAGGGATGGTAGAGCATGAGTCACCCTATCATACTAATATATAAACCAGAGTTTGTTTGTCTGACCGCTCCCCAAAAATTCGCAAGTGTCCCCCACATGTTTATAATTCTTCCTTCAAAAATCACCTAAGGAGGGCGGGTCAAGTTTGCAATGGGTAGAGCGTGAGCTTGGCAGCAGGGTCAGTATGGAAGAAAATTCTGACACCCTCCCTTACCACCCTCTACTATAATTTCTATATGTATGTTGATTCTAAGACCGAGCATGACTCGCTTAACCTATTCCCCTCAAATGGGCGTAGCGGTGTGTGGGGGGATTCTCCAAAAAATGACCTGGTAAATTTTTACAAGAACAGCGCTAACATACTCAACCTTGCTCCTCTATCCTATGTTCAACCGTCCCTTCCTAGTCTAATATGCGACCCCCCGTCCACTTTTTCAAGAACCTTATTAATTAACCTCTTCGCAATACATCCTAGCAGCGAAAAATGCTACACTTCCATCAACATTAGCGGAAACAGAAAAAACAAACTGCCACACTTTGGGAGACTCAGGTCAGGATCATCCCACGAACAAGCCTGTCCTCAGCAGCCGTCCTTTGCGCTCGGTATCGTGCGCAGCTCAACTGGTAATATGTACAGTTAGATTATGCTAAACGGCGCAAAAGGAGTACCGATTTTGCACTTGGACCGAAGAGACGCCATACCAGCTGGCGACACCGTCCTCAGCATGAAGCTTTGGTCTTCATCTTCAAAGCTCCAGGACAGTCCAGTCGGTAGGCGTGGCCGGAGACGGCGCAATCGCCTCAAGCCGATTCGCCACTTCGAGCTGTTCAGCCGCCCTAGTCTAAAGACGTAGTGTGTGTGATCTTAAAAAACAACCCAACTCACCTTGGAAAGCGCAAACAGAGAGGGAGCCTCAGTGGGGCATGTGTCGGAAATCGGCAGACGGGATTGGCAGATCGTTTTTAACACACGCCCGCCGCGACGTCGAGGCCCAACAATGCGAAGCAGAGGCTGGAAGTCCAAAAGAATAATCCTGGCCTAGTGGTCGTGGATAACGACACCTAGATCAAATTTTTGGCAAGATGGGCATAGTGCGGGCAGTGTTTCTGTGGGGAAACGCTTACGCCCTCCCTCTATATTTCGGGTTCGTTTCGTCAGATTGTGAAGTGCTCTGCTGAGCATTCCTTGTAGTGGCTACTTCTGACTACCCTTGTGGCTTTTCATTCTTCTGCCAGCGCCTTACTATAGTCCCAGTTGGTCGAAAAAAAGGACGAGGTGAAATAAGTGGTTCCTCGAGTTTTGAAGGGACATGGAGGTAAGCTGCCATAAAATGGGCATTGTAAAATGCCACAGCGACAATGCATCGACCCAAATGGCGATCAAACAGGAATAAAGGCCCTCAAACCTCGAAAGAAAGGACGGCTGTTTGCATATCCTATGAAAGAGTAGACATTACTTCTAAAACTGCCACCATAAATAGAAGAATATAGCATTATTAAACGCAAAAACGAAGCCCTAATATCAAAAAAGAAGGTTTCGAGAATGGAGGGAAATTATTATGGGTCAATCGGGTCGTACACTTTTTCGGAAAGTATGCAAACCCTACCACAGCTTCGATTTTCTTCTTGTCATCGCTGATTTTCCAGTAATGAACGCTGAAAACATCATGGAATATCACCAGACAAAGTAAGAATTTCGCCCATTTTGTCATCAGCGAACCTGTAAAGCGAGCTCATTGTTCCTCATTTTTATACACTCGAAAAGATATCAATTATCAGAACGTTCGGCGCTAACCAATCGCGTTCTAGGATACGCCACGCACACGGCTTTCACTCGAACATGGCGGGCTTTTTAATGAGTAG
>MU870806.1:12059-24014 GCA_036418205.1 Ostertagia ostertagi | reverse complement strand
GTAGGGGAATTATGCCACATCGGCCAAAAGTTCGCTGACACTTGGCTCAACTTGCTTTCAGCAGCCGTCCTCTATCTGAATTCATGGAGCAGACGGTGCACACCTGAGCTTTTTGCTAGCCCTCTTTCAACACAAATTACGCTACAAATCACCTGGCTGGAAATCACGACAGTATTTATCGATACTACGGAATGTGTTCTTTCAAATATAACATTGCCACTGGCAGGAGAAAAATCACATTTAGAAGACATTTAGAACCATTTAGATTCCGAGACATTTAGAAGAAATAGCAAGCTGGTTTTTTTTCGCCTTGGAGCTGGCAACGTTTTCAAGGCATTTCCTCAGCCTTCACAGTCAGTCTCCTCTGCGAGTAGAAGCCGGCCATGGCTGTCCTCCCCTATTCAATCTTCGTGTTTTGACTTTGAAAATAATAGAAATACTCGTTGGGAGATACGGCGCATCCTGCAGGAGTAACGCTAGGGAGAAGAGGACTTGCTGGGAGATGGAACTTTTCCACCTAGTTGCCTAGTTTTCCATTTGGTTCCTTAAAAAGTTACCTTTTCCATCATCAATTTTTCTTTCAAGTGACATTTGCTCTTCAGGAAAATTCGATGCGTACCCCTGGGCTGATTGGCCTTTAGTGTAAGTCTAAGCGTAAATCTGTCTGTGAGGCAAAGCCGATAACGACTCAATCCTCTCTGTCCGTTCCGTAGATGTGGTGTGACCGAGGTAATTTCGATTTTTCCTCACCCTCAACCCCCTTCCACAGTTTCCATTTTTGTATGCGGAATTCTCCTTTGTGCTTGAAAAACATAGTCATGCTAATACAATTTGATTTCTTGCAAAAATTGTGGTAAGTCTCAGAATAACTTGCGCTCAAGTCAAATGAACAACATTTTGAATTTGTACAAAATTTGATGGGGCTCCAACCTATGGAGCATACTCCAGCTCCAAGCAGTTCCTCGAAATACTAACTTTTCTGGTGGGCTCCAGCCACGACTTCTGCTGCGCTACCCTGCAAAACAATCCCCTCGTCCGATTGCTTTTTGTGAGATTTCGGTGTTCCCCACAGCCCAAGCTTCTTCAGAAAACTTCCTGCTTTGTCGGGTGAAAACCCATTTAACTGGAGTATTTTCATAATTTATATGAGCTCGTTAAGCAGCTAATGCTGCTGCATTCGATAATTTCGCCGGCTTTAAACGGCCGGGAACATAATAACTGATGAACAGGCGCAGGAAGGTGGCATGATTTTGGGCGGCTATCGCAAGATGCGGAGGCATCCTATAGTACTAGGTCTAGGCGGCTGCAGAAACTTCGGGAAAACGAAAGAAAAAACGGAAATCGCTTACGCACCCAATTTGTCCCGATTTTAACAACAAGAAGATGTTTTACGCAGTTCAGTGAATTGCTACCAGTATGTCCCCCGTATCTTGCGATAGCGCCTGATTTTTTCCATCGAGTAGGTTAAGCTAAGCTGGTATTACCTTGTGCACTCATCGAATTCATGGCTTCAGAAGGGCGTGATTCTCAAAGAGGTGGAGAGGGAATGACGGGGGCATGTTGTTCGTTCGTCAACATAGAGTCTGCAATTGTCAATTCTTATATTGATCACCCTGGCGGAATCGAGGCAAGGCGTGGTGACTACTCGCCTTCCCCACTTCGCCATTATGAGGCCGGGATGAAAGAATGACACAGAAGTCGCGACGCGCGCTTTCGTGGTAACCCAGTAGCCCTTGGGCAGAACTCGGCGAACGCGAGGTGCTGCAGGGCTACCTTTCATGTCTAGTGCTGGTAATAAGGTAAAAAAAAAAGTCGCTCGATCTGGGCCTATCAAAAAGGTGGATAAATTTGACCGAGCACCCGATAATGAACTTATTTTTCAGGTCCAAGAGACATTCTCAACCGATGGCATACTGTCACTAAATCGAGCCTTTCTTCAAAATTCCGACTTGACTGTTCAGTTAAAATACTAGAAATGCTAGAACTACTGTCAATCATGGCGTTGTGGAAAATTCTCTGACTCGACCAGCACGCTTCCCCCAAATCCTCCTCCCTCACCCCCTTCCCTCCCGTCCTCCATCCTTACAATTTCTAACAACTCCATCCAGCGGAAATTGGACTTGATAAGTGTGAGGAGAAGGAGCAGGGGGAGGTACGGTACTGAGCAGGCTAACAGGAGTTCATAGATGAAGCCTTCGATTCTGACAGTAATTTTGTAAAAATAAATTTGAAAAAATGCAACCCATTTGCAAAACTAAAGTACCTATACTTAATGCTTGATGCGGAGGTTCTGTGACGGCTAGCTGGACTTCGGATAGAACTTTCTTGAGGCAGCCCTTTTTCCCTTCGTAGCAGTAAGGTGACGCTGAAATTGAAAATGCCGTGTACCGCTAGCTCTAGCATGTCAGCTGCAAACCATTCACGATAATAGACCTCCATCACTCCTCAGCGCTCTCATTTGTACCCAAAGGGAACAGCCAAAAATATTGACTAAACATTGGATATGCACTGCGCACAGCATTGGAAGTTCAATGCGTATCGACGTCCTTAAGTTCAGCATGGAAGTTGAAGCGCCTGACACATCGGCATCAACAGCTTTTTTTTATCCTGTCCACTTCTGCATGGTGAGACGTAAATGGGCTAACGTAGCGTGTGAATTTCTTAGTTCTCAAGCTTGAGGGCTTGTGCAATATTGGAGTTGATTCCGACTGGACATAGTGTCTTACATTCTGGCACTTGCGCTTAGCATTTGAAATGTTTACTGCTTTCTCGAGAACCATCAGTTCTCCTCCTACTTCAGCCCATCAGAGCTGCCGATCACCTGAAGTCTAAGAGGGCTTGAGTTTTGAGCTTTAATCTTTTACGCTTTATTCTCCAGCGTTGCCTATGCTTTAAAGGTTAGACTCGGTTAGTTATCTTGCGGCTGCCTACGAAGCAAATGAGTGGTGCCTTAATTTTAGGTGACCTGACCTGAGGAGGAGAATTTCCACACATATCCGACTTCCCCCATCGGAAATCTCATCATGGATCACGATCGGCCTTGCTAGTTCGTTATAGTTGTCTTTGCACGTCTGGTATCCGCTGCCGATGGGAACAGGTTCCGAGCCATCCATCGCGCTGGTCGAAGGTCGTAGTTTTCAACTAAGGATGTACGTGCAGAGGCTTTTGCAGCTTTTCTCTTTGACCAAAATTCAGGTCTTGAGCCAAACTCACCATAGGATTGGCCAAAAGAGGGGCGGGGCTTAAAATACTTTTTACTGATAGGGTTACTAAAGTTCTTGAGGATCTCACGTGCGATCACTCGTGGGCACTCGAACAACTCGCTTACTTGAACTCGAACTCATTTAGGGAGTTTTGATCAGAGATGGTAGTAAACTACCTTTACCAATCAGAGGTGGTGGTCAAGGGTCCTCATCATGGAATAAAGGGTCAGACAACCGTCAACCCTAGATCGTGGTTTTCTAATTTGAGAAGTACCGAGGGACAAGAGCAAGAGAAACAAACGAAAAGCTGAAAGAAATGCTGCACAAAGCATCTGAAGAATACCCTCCCTTTCAAAAACGAGAAGAGCGTCGGGTGCAGACCATACACCACAAGTGACGACGGCCTCCACAAAATGTAAATGTTTTCTGCCAATGAAATGATTAGCCTGTTGCAGTTGTATTCTATCAGTTGTCACTAATTACAACTATCATTTACCAAAAATCAGCTATCACTATGAACCACTACTAACCAGATTTACTTGGAGGCCGTCGTCACTTGTGGTGTATGGTCTGCACCGACGCTTTCTCGTTTTTGAAAAGGAGGGTCTGTGAGATTGTATCCGATTTAGGTCTATTGAGCTCCAGCTGATATGGCCCTTTGAGATGTGACTCTTATCAGTAGGTGAATGGCCGATGGCTTTACCATGGGACCGATCAAGCCGCCAGCCAATTCGTCCCTGTCCGGGCTTTCCGCTGGGCCAGTGCCGCATCGCGGTCGCGCTCGCGCACTTCTGCTACTCAACTGGTCTAATTGTGCCTCGATGATGGTGGTGGTGGTGGTCGTGCTGGTTGTCGGTGCAGGATTGTTGTCGGCTGCGTAACCTTATCGGCGATCGTCTCGTCCACCTCCTCTATTTTTCGCCCGCTTCCTCACTCCATCCCCGGCTGCCGCACCGCCGCCTCCTCGTCGAAACGTCACCGCTGCCCCTCTGGCACTCATCCAACTTACATCTGCACTTTCCCACCTCATAATGCCAAATGTACTTTCGCCGGGTCTCATTGTTTATCATCGTTTCCCTGAATGGTCGGCTAGTTGTTCGCTTTTTTGTAGTGTTTCGCTTCTTTTAAACGATTGTGACCTCATAACTGTGTGTGATCATTTCTGCCAGTTTTTCTCGTCTTCTTGTCAACGCGGGGCGATGGCGTTCCGTTGTGGTCATGAGCGTGGCGCGGGTACACGAGCACCGACGAGGAACGCGCCAGCGACGAGAGAGCACGGGCGGCAGGAGGGGCGCGAAGGGTTCAGAAAATAAAATCCCCAGCAGTGGTCTTTCCCCAGGAGCGCTTCAGAGATCAAACGCGAGGAATTCATTTCGGATTGCCAGAGATTGGTTTTAACCACCCCATATGGGCATATAATTAAAATTAGACCTCGAAGGTTTCAATACCCTCTCAATAACTTCGAAATCCCAGCGCTGAAGTTGTTCCAGAGTTAAAAGTTACTGTAGTGGTGATAAACCAGATACCGTAATCGAGGACCTTCAGGTTTTCGTCTTACGACCGGTTTGGAAGATTTCCGTTTTTCTATGTGAATCAGATAGTGCGCCATCCACGCTTAGCCGCCCGGAGCGTCCCAGTTGTGTAATTTCCTTCAAGTGGCTAAATTGATTGTTTTTATCGATTTTGAGGACCATTCGTCCTCCGTCAGCTCCTCGTATGTGTTTGTTCCAAACTGTATATACGGTTTCTATAGTACCCGGAGACTTCACCCTCCACCCGCCAGCAGTTTCAGGGTTGATTTACTGAGGGATTTAATCAATCCTTTTTTTATCACAAAGAATATCACTTCCGGTGTTAATTGGGCTTTCTACTACTGGCTATGTGTTTGGATTGACATTGATTTTTGAGGAAATCGATTCCATTGATGACTTTAAAGCATGAAATTGCTATCGATATTTTGTTTGAGTACTTCGAATAAGATAATTGTATTGAAATATGGCTTGTGTTATCAGTAGTGCGTGAAAGTCGAGGTTGGCTGAGTTCTTGAGGAGACACACAGGCTGGCCATTAAATGTCTTTCGCATTAAGGTAATCAATAATGCGCGTTGTTTTTGAGAACTGCGTCCATTGACTCCACGGGGGCTGGAGATGATCGGCGCAACTTTCTACTCGCAACTGCCTGTCCATGGGTTCCATTGATTTGTTTGTAATTCGTGACGTGGAGCGCAAGTTCCTTGCGCCATTCGTGCAGCTTCTGCCCCCTCATAAGGCACAACGGCTAGGTTGACGTCGTCGAACCTTTCCAGAAGGACTTTAAAACCCTTTCGGTTCTATTCTACAAATCTGCTAACAGGTCTATTCCATTTAGGGGGGCATCATGATGCAGTTGTCTCGAAGGCGAAACTTAGTGTCGAAGTTCGAAACATTCCACTTGCCTTTTCATCCAGCATAGGGTCAGGTCCTATCGTTGCTACTTTTCGAAAAGTTTTTACGACCCCCCTCCTTCAGGAAAAGTTTCCTACGACCCCCCCCCCTTTCCGACCAATTTTTACCCCAAAAAATTACCGTCGAGCGGGGGGGTATATACTTCCCTTAAAACCGCAAAAATTCCCTACATTTCCTTGCAATTCCCTATGTTTTACCCATATTTCACTGCTCCATTTTCTAGGGGAGGGGGGGGGTGACGCAAGTACGACCCCCCCTAATAAACTCACGTCAAAATAACGACCCCCCGTGCTAACTTGTACGCACATCGGGTTGACCCTGGTGGCGGAGTAACCCTAGCTTCCTGGAAAAAGCTGCATCCATGCATGGCGCCCCCCTAACTGGAACCAGGCCCCTGCGACTGCTTTTAGATGGCCACCTGTAAAGCCTGGCCGATTACTCTTACCAACTCCGTCATATTTTATGAGCGTGATTATTGAAAAAATCTCGTGGACGCTTCATTAATGAGTATTTTATATTATTTGTGATTTTTGGTTATGTTTTGTTAAGACATGTTTAAATGTCACGGTGTTCGTGAAGGTTTTTTACGCAAATGCGACCTCAAATCTGGCGCTCCAATGTCCTGGAGTTGGGGTTGGGGGGGGGGGGGCATTGAAAACGGGGCATTAGAGAACCGCTAGTAGGTGACACTAGAGCTTAGTTCCAAGGGGCTGTGATTCAATCCTCCCTCAAGGGGCTGGGGGACGAAACCCTTTGAATTTTTGTTTGGCACGATAGTTTCTTCATTTTCAGTGCATGTTTACTTTGATCTACATACATACATTAGATGTAAGGCCCTTTATCAGGACATTCCCAGTTGGGAAGATAGAGAAGCTTTAAAGAAATTTTTGTCCCCCAACCCTTTGGGGGAGGATTGAATCCGGCCCCAGAAGAGGGGGGAACGCCAGGGAGAATAAAAATTGCTCACATCCTCATGGAGATCCTTCCTCCCTAAAGCTTAATAGTCCAATAGCACGTATGAGTGCTTCGCATCGCATTGAAAGTCCCCCCCCCCAACGATACGAGCGCCCTGAATTTTCTATGGGGTTAATCTTTTAGAAATAATATACTGGTTTTTGCTTTCTGCGCAAATTTGTGTACACGGCCTCGTAAAGGAATTTGTGAGTAATATTCAGTAAACAACTACCGATCGATTCGGCTCAAATATAGGCGAATATGTAGTGTGGGCTTTGTTTGACTACGTGTCATTTAGCCGTCGAATTTTCGTCCGTCGATCGACTTCTTTTCAGTGTCCTTTGAGGTTAGTTGGCTGACTGGTTGGCAAGGAGCAGCGCTGTGGGTGTTGGTGTCGGTCGATTCGTCACTTGATTACCTCTTCGGAGTGCCCGTTATCGATTTCCCCGCTCACTTGACGCCTCTTCACCTAGTTCAGCAATCAATCGCTTGATTGATCACGGTCAGTCGATAGATCGTGTAGCGCTTCAATCACTTTGTAGCTTTTGATCACCAAGCCCAATAAGGTGGGATGTGTAGATCAAACGATTCGATCGATTATCAATGAGGGCATTTGGCGAAACTCCGACGAACTTCATTGTCGCCCGCCGCTGGTTTGCCCATATTTGACTTCATCATGGGCCATCATCGGACTCGTAGCATGCGGCGCAAGAAAGTTGACTGTTCAAGGAAACCTCAAATATTAGGACTAAAAAGGCTGCTCCATGTCCGCTAATCCCAAACTGCGCGAATTTGCTCTTTGGCCCATAGCTATGCTTCCCCGAAGCTAAGTGATCCAAAGTTTCCTTTAAATTTATTTGTTTTGAACGATATAGTTTCTTCATTTTCAGTGCATGTTTACTTTTACCTACATACATACATTAAATGTAGGCCTTTATCAGGGCAATCCCAGATGGGAAGACAGAGAAAATTTAAAGGACTTTTCGTCCCCCAACCCTTCGGGGAGGATAGCATACGGCCCCAGGCTTATGCACCTATTGGACGACATCAGGTTTTGCCCTTCAATGTGCCGTCATCTTACAACCATGCCAACTAAACGTTGTCACTGCTTTTGTCTCATTTTTGGGTTAAATTTTAGATTAGCGTCGAGTTTTAGGCGCAATGTGCCTTGGAGGTGGGGGCGCGGGAATATATAGGAAGACCACTAGGGCTAAGCACAACGTAGCAGGGCAAATCCTGGCTGATGTGAGAACTTCCTCTTCATTCTTCCCTTTGAGGCTGTACGAGCGTTCACTTCATTCTGACGCAGTTATTACAGACTGCCCCCCCCCCCGAAGAAACCCACATTGCGCCGAATTGTAGAAGATAGTTGTTGGCGAAAGTGTAGCTGGAGGAGAAGGCATTGCGGCGCAATAGTTCGTCTCCGCAACAGTTATCAAAGTTTTTCGCAGAGGAGTAGGGGGAAGGGGACAACTCCGAGGCAGATAACCATCTAGCGTGTGCAACAAGAGAAATGAGTCAGAAAATAAAAATATTTGTCATGGTTTCGAAAGCCTTATGCGCTCTGCGTTACACCCACTCCCCCCTCCCCGCTTCCCCTACCCAACTACCCCTTAGCCGCTTATTATTACTTTTGAATTGCTACTAAATTCATACCTGAAAAGATAATGGTCCTGTTTCTCAGGGCATTGCACTTACATTTAGCGGCGCAATAATTCCATCATATTTTAAGGTTAGGAATGATCTAGGCATTGTTGCTTGTACATTATATATTACATTAGATCTACTCCAGTCTTTTGCGAAGGACATACTATTTTTGAAAACAATCAGCTGGGAAGTGGGCACAAATTCATAGTGTGAACAAGTTGTGTGTGGCCGATGGGCACTCGTGATACGTTTTCTACCCTTTTCAGCTGAGAGAGCTTCGCTGCGTTGAGAACTCGTCCGCTATTTTTTCCGGTTTAAATAGCGACGAGTAGAGAAATGAGCAGTGGTGAACTAGTTCACAATGTTAGCCATGCCTTGACAGCCGTTCTTTTGAAAATTTGTCGGCCCATCTGCGAGGAATCAAGGCCACGCCGGGCCGCCATTAGCGGAACCTTGAGCATATGACCACAAAAGGAAGGTACTAGATCTTTTCAAGTGAAGATCACTTTTGAAAGAATTTGCACGATTTCTGCTACTATCAAGAGTTAGTCTCTATGGATTTGGTGATTCTTCCTGATAACTTACCACGATTTCACGACCGTCAAGGTTTCATTATCCTTCAACTTTTTATTATCTTTTCTGGCATCTGAAGCTTCTTGCGAAGACATCTTGTTTGAGAACAGAGAGTAACTTGTGGTGTCTCATTACCTCCTAATCAGTGCATTGTGTTTTTCGCCCTTCACTATCTTATACGTGTTCATTTGAAATCTTCTTCAGAAGCGGTTCCTTTTATTCGTGCATTTTTCGTGTACTTGTGATAGTCGAGTTGAACGCAGGGCTACGACTCTGAAGAGAACTTGTATCCCATCCAATCCTGTCACTAGCCTCATATTTACCGAGCTCAACCTTCTTGAGGTTCCTTTTGTAATTTCATTCCGCGTAGGTTCGTGATAGTCCTAATTTCCTCCTTGGAATTCTCTGCAAGTTGATCACCTTTTCCCCATTCGTTTTCTTAACTCTGTTCAAAATTCGAGACACTTGTCGTGCGTGTTCTTTCGTTCTGTATCGTTGCGACCGTCACATTTTTCTCTGATATGATGAGTATTATACTTCATTTCAGTTGATCATCCTGTCTGGTTTTCGACTGGTGCATCGCGTTCTGAGAGGTGTCCCGTTCATCACTCCCACTGAAGATTTCACTCTTCCTGATGAGCTGTGATAGCCCTGTGTACCATTACTGATCTACGTGGAGCCACTTGATCAGGAACCGTCAGTAGCTGTTGGTTTGTGTGTACCGACCACTTATATTTATCGTCAGTTATTGATTATTCGGAGCGATTTCGCTCGATGACCATGGCACATGTGGACAGTGAACGTCCGATGTCAAATGGATGCGAAAATAATGGCGACGCCATGCTCGAGCCAATGGATTTAAGTTCGCCTGTAAGTCAATAATAATTCAAATCAATAACAAGATTTTTTTATTATGAAGTTTGGGAAAATTTCCATTTTATTTATTTATATTAATTGCGCTGCACAAGGCGCGCGTAAGAAACAAAAAAGGATCATCATATTGGCGCAGTGCACTTCTATGAATTGTAGCTGAACAGTTCCTTTGCGCAAGGCGTTTTATTTGTTTTAAAAATATAAAAGACAGGGAAGACGCGAGTCGCTTAGATTTAAGATTAATGAACGTAGATCCAGCTCGACCTTCAGAGTTCTGCCAACATAGTGAACTTTGGCTTAGCGAATTGGCTGATACAGGTGTTGGATGACCACAGTCGGCAGTAACTGCTGCGCCAGAATACCCTCTCAAATACGCCAAAGCTCCCTCCATATCGCGTCTTTAACAAATAAGGTCTTCATCGTGCCTAGCTTTTCCGAAACGGTTTTCCGATTATATAGGGGCACATGAATGAATCATCGACACTTTACTTTTCTTGGGCGCCCCCTTAAAACACAATGGATGAAATGTAGGTCCATGGTGTGATACGCATGGTGGCAAAATTTTGCATTTTCGACTGATGCTTGCATGATTTCGCAAAATGGTACCCGCGGGTAGTAGTAGATCCATATATAGACCACCAGAATCTGACACTGAGTAAATTTTACCGAGTTGTGATGTGGCAAAGGGGTGTGCTTAGAGCTTTTCAGCCCCTTTCCCCATTCAGGAAGACGCTCAGGGAAAAATAAAAATGGTTTTACACTGCAGGTCCCTCGACCGTGCATATAACAGTTTAATAAAGCGCGGCTCGGCCAGAAATACTTCCCTGGTGAAGAATGAAGCTATAATTATAGAAGCCTTGGTAATCGTCGAGGTGGAACAAATGTATGTTAGAAGATAAAGTTTTAAGTTTTTGTTCACAATATAGTAAAAACATTTTTTGATTGCCCAACCACTAGAAACACTTTGTTTTTGAAGAGCTATGGTGAAAGTCTCTGTCATAGCAGAAATGTTTTTCGGACCCAAAATGAGGGATGATAAGCGATGCTCCAAAGTGTGATGCCATGCTGTTATCACGTTTCAAAGCTTCCTAGTAAATCAGTGAAATTCGAATGATTGAATCTATTTCTGCAATGTAATTGCATATGAGCTCTGGTTGAGATCTTCCCAATTTCCGCCGTACATAAATTCTATTCGCAACTTTCGGTGTTACAACTTGCCAAGTCTTTTTAAGGGTTGAGGCTTATCAACCAAAAAGACACGTTTCAAACCTGTTCTTTACATAATCCACGTAGTGAAGCACGTGAGAAAGGGTTTGATATGTGCCATTTCCACACTATCATATCTGTCAGTCTCAATTTGCCTGCTTCATTTACTTAAAAGGGTTGTGCACCTAAATTCGATCAATGACTTCAGATGCCTAACGGTACGCCTACGAAGTCATCTCTGGAGTTCGCCGATGGCCAACTGTCACCAGCGTCGCTGCGGCGTCGCAGCACTCGCGCCAGCGCATTGAAAGCGCAGGAGAAGATCAAACTCAAAGACGATGTCATCGTAACGACCAATGTGGAGAGGGTATGTCTATGGCCAGTAACAATTATTGAGAGGTTGCGCTATTTTTGCGGCATTCCCATTGTTAGTCATTCATGTTTGCTGATGCGCCTCTAATGGGTGATGCTGGTATCGATTAGGCCAGTGTCAAGCTTTGCGAATCCGAATTCGGATTTGCAACGTGACACCGACCTTATTAGGCGTTTAGTTTCTAGCAGACAGCACTTTCTGCTCTCCGCGAATTCACATTTCCTCTCTTAGTCTCGCATTTCGCTGCTATAAATTACTGCGACACAAATCAATCGGTATTTGCATAGTCATCACTCGTGCTCACTTGTTTTTTTCCCCTCAGAAACCGGCATTTGAGAAAACGGCAGTGATTTAGGAGGATGTTGAGGAAAGTGGTGAATCGGCGCCGAAAAAGCGACGGCTGCAAGTTGGATCCGCTTTCGACCAGTTCAGCCATAAGTTTGGACTGCGGGTGAGTGCAATTCTAAGCGAGGGACAGTTCACCATGAAACTATTTATGAGTTCTCTTTCATTTGCTTGACTTTGGCTCCTTTCCTTTTGATACCTCCCAAAATGATGCATTAGGCCTTTGAAGCATTTCCAGCACTGCTGTTGAATGGTCAGTTTACTCGGAGGGAAAATATTGTCAGTTGTGAAATCGAAATCTAGTTTTTTCTTTCCGCAGAGCACGTATAAGTGTTT
>MU870805.1:0-13247 GCA_036418205.1 Ostertagia ostertagi | reverse complement strand
AAAATTCACAACAGTCCGAATTGCTCACCATTTGAGTTGGCTGGTGAGGGAGGGTAGAGGAAAAGAAGCCGATCTCCTGCTGTTCCTTTTGTAGCCAGTAGTATACCCATAGGTATAGCTTGCTGTGAGTCGTCACCATCTGTGGCCATTTGACCTCTACAGCTGAAATCACGTGGGTAAAGTTGAACCTAGCGGCTATGATGTTGCCGAGAGTCGACCTTATCAACATAGATCTGACTTCTGGCCTGGAAGAGGAGCATTCGCCGAAGATCTCAAAAATAATGCTCAGCACTGAAATTGTCCTTTGCGTTTTTTTTTTTTTTAGAATAGGCCATGACTTTCTATTTGCAATCAGAACAATAGAAAAGGATGGAGCATCTAGCGTTCATCATTACCCAAAGCGTTTTTTTTTTTTCGGGATGCGCCACGCATTCTACTTCCAATTCAGGACTGCCAGTTAGAAAATCTTAGCGATGTCAGACTTTGGAATCGTTGCAATGCCTTAGGCTGACTTCATATTTTGCGCCGGTGCGGTCGGTACGGGGAGAGTGAAGAGTGTCAATTCACGCACTGGCGCATGACGCGTACTTGGCGCACAGCCGGTAGATTTCGATCGATAATTTCAGTCTCAATATGTTTTCCTCATTGTTTTTTGAAGTTTTGTGTGCCATCTTGCCTTCATTCGTGTTTTTTTTTTTTTTGGCTTCGACTTCTTTTTTACCCCGGTAATTAATATTTTTCTGTTGTCCCTGAAAGAATAGCGTTGTGCACTCGCATCTGATGGGCGGTAAGCCTGAGGTGAGGCCATCAGCGAGCAAAGATTATATTTTATACAAGAAAGAAAAGTTCTAAGCAAAAAAAAAGATAGAAAGCAAGACAGCATACATTAAAAATATAAAGGATGCATCGAAATTGAGATTATCGATTGGAAGCTACAGATTGTACGCCAAGTACGCGTCATGTGCCAGTGCGCGCGTTGGACTCTCCGCACTCTCCGCACCGTCGCTAAGCTAACGTAGGCCTTAACGAGATTGGCTTGTACCCGTGAAGACTGGTGAGAAGGTCTCTGTTCGGTCATTGTGCACAAGCACAATGTACAAATTAAAACAACAAAATGTTTGAATCTGATGGACAAACTTTCCAGGACCAGACCAAGCTATTCTTAGATCTTAATTCTAGACCAGCAATGCTATTCTAGCATCTTACCGGTGAGTTTTGGGCATGTGAAAAATGTGATATGCTGCAGTACAATTCTGCTTCTGATCTAGTCGGAACCCGCGCTTTACCTCCCCTCCATGGGACGGGTCGGAGCATTCTCTGGGCCGAATTTCAAAAAAAAAAATCCTCCCCCAAGGAATTGGGGGACGAAAATCTGTCAAAAATTTTTAACGATATGGTTTCTTCATTTTCAGCGCATGTTTTGTCCTACATACATACATTATATGTAGGCCCTTTGTGAGGGCAACCCCAGTTGGGAAGACAGAGAAAATTCAAAGGGATTTTCGTCCCCAACCCCTGGAGGGAAGATGCCCTTGTGTTTTTTCGCCGCAACAGAGTACACTACTCTTTTTGTCTTAAGGTAAAATCTTGCCCACTCTGAACCAGTATTGATTGTTACAAGAGAGATATACGATCTCTCTATGTAAAAAGCGCCACCCATCCGCCTTAAAGCCACCACACAATCGCTCCGTTACCCTTCATATCGGACATGCACATATGCCCAATCAAGTACAAAAGAAGCAGTTCATCAGTCACATTCACAGATCCCATTTTTTTCTTTTCCATACGATCACGCACTGATTGCACGAAACGTCGACCTTTGGTTTCTGTGCTGCGCAACATTTTTCCGGCCTACCTGAGCTCGTACTGGATTGCGAAGAGAGAAACAATCAATACTCCATGATTTCCAGCCTTACTCTTTCTTCTCACTACTAACTGCCTTACAATTGCTCGGTCTAGTGCTTGTTCATTTGACAGGGATACACACTCTCTGACAACAAAAAAAATCCGAAGTGGAGAGCAAAAAAAAAGACTTGAGATTTCTCCTCAATAGATACCATTATGTTCAGACCTCAGGGTAGGGAAAAAAGTGACGCAGGGAGGTATCGAATTTGTTAGAGCAGTTTGAAAGCAAGTCAAAGAGAATAGGTGCAGATTCAAAAAACCGAAGCAAGCAATGGATGTTTTGAAAAATAATTCTATACCATAGACTTTCAAGAAGTATTGAAACTATATGATATGGTACTGCAGGCGAAATGGGTGTGTGAATATACGAATTCGCTCCAGGCTGGAGTCGAAACCGTGTTTCTTGTCTTGCTTAGAAGGCAACCATGCCACCTATTTGATATGCAGATTTGAGATATTGTAGAAAAACACAACACACTTCGTGCAATCAGTTCTGGAATTACCGAACTAGGATTTAGGGTTATGATTACTGCAAAAAGGAGCGAAAAGACTGCTAGCTACTAGAGTAAAAAGAATCAGCATAGAATATGGAATCGCGAATGCTAAGTTTCAGCAAAGATCACAGTAAGGCTTGAAGGATCTACAAAATAATCAAGTCGGCACAATACTGATATGACAGCTTATTTTCCAGAACAGTGGACAAATCACTTTATTTCGCAAACATGGAAATGACATGACTAGAAGCAAGTCTTATTTAAGAATAGATAGTTGTCAAATCACCACATCACAAAATGACAAATACGAACATTGTTTAAAATAAAGAAACATCGGTTGAAAAATTGCTCTCAATGAAAGCCCGTTGATGAGAGGTATTCGACGTGTTCATACCGTATTGTGAGATTCAGGTATATTACAAGTAAATAAGTATTCAAAAGTAATGAACAAAATAAAATACGGATTCAGTCAATATCCTCGTCAGTAGAGCACTCCGAGTCGGTTCTGTAGTTACCATACACCAAGTCGATATGTTGTCTTAAGCGGAACCTTCCTAGTTTTGTCAATACTGGTTAAAAATCGGGGAAAAAGGAAACCAGTGCAAAATTTCCCTACCTTCTGAGGAACTTTCTCACAGAAGTGACATCGAGTTCTCCTCCTATCATAGAATGTACTTTTATGAAATTACCAACCAGATCACCATTCGAGTATATTTGTAAGGTTGGTAGTGCTTGTTCTGTCTGGAATACAAACATAATATATTTGATGGGAGCCTTCTCAAGAATAATGAGGAATGAGAACCAAATCTAAAAAAAAAACCTACAAAAGCTTTGCTCATTTCAAGCAGTGTGCTTCTGGCTCGCATAAATCTTACGCGAGGAAAATCAGCAGCCAGAACCTGAAATAAAGAAAAATGGGGAATGATATCCATTTTGTTCTTCCTTCTCCTTCCACATTTTCGCTAGCGCCCGTCTCACCGTGGTAAGGTACATTTTTCTAATGCAGTGATGTAACTTTTCTCGAATGAATGTCAACTAATTTCATCGCCATCAGAGACGCGTGAAGCCAAGCTTCGTTCGTTCGTCCGCAACGAGGAAGAGATTCACTTACGACGCTGTGTGAACGCAAAGGCCGTTAGGGCAACGGCAATAGGCGCGACTACACCAAAGAAGATGAGATTCGCGCAATGTGGGCTACCACTCGGCTTCAAGCTCTTTACCCTCAGGACAGCACTCAGCACCGTAAGCAACACCAGCTCTGTAGCTATTTGTGGATTAGGAGTGTCCTTTCAACCATTTATAAACGTATGCTCTGGTCCTCACAGGAGCTTTTATCTGCTAGGGTCACCATTTGCAGCGTTGTACCCCATGACGATATAATAAATCATGCCCCGCAAAGCACTGAATATGGCTTTCTCGGCCAGCTGTCCACCCAACAAACTTCAGTAGCACTTACCAAGGAGGTCATCCAGGTGGTGATCCGCTTCTAAAAACGGTTTTTGCATGATGTAGGAGCATATCTATGGACCGTGGGTACCATTTCATGGAAGCAGGCAAGCGCCAATAGAAAATGCAACCACGGAAGATCTAACCATGAACCAGTTTTTCATCCTTTTTTGCCGATCAGAGGGCCGCGCAAGTCGTACTTTTGGCCGGAAGGGCTGCGACAGCAACGCTCAGCCGCCCGCCTAGTACGCTCAGGTATGGAGCGGCGAGTGTGCCTAATCCCTTTGAGATTCTAAAAAGTTTAATTTGCATGACATATCTCAAAAAATGGATTGGTCTAAACGAAGATCGCAACCTATACGTGAAAGCATGGTGCAAATTCCGGTATGCTCGCTGAATATCCTCTCAGTATGTGTCGCACGCGCACGGCTTGCCACATCTCATAGTTAGGTGCCTAATACAAATCAGGTAAGCCCTACCTTACAGACGTGAGTCATTTTGTCGCACATTTCATCATCTGGCTCATATATCAGCACGCACAACAGATTTTCACAAGTATCGATAGCTTTTGTGAACTGATCCTGAAACGGACATCAGTTCAGCAAATAAACGCACCGAACATTGTTTTTCACGAACATAGTCTCAAATTATGAAGCAAAATTTTCTCTTTCCAAAACCACCTAGCCAACCTTGTTGACAATCTCCAAAATCCTTCCCGCAGCTGCTTTTCGCATTTCCGCGAGACGTCGTTCGCGAATACTTTCCAGACTTTCTTCTCCATCACGATCGCTTTTTTGGGCCTTAAGCGTACTTAGAAAGCATGTCTTAGAGTATTTAAGACAAACAAATTCGCACAAAGTTACCTTTCTCTTTTATATCATCTCAGTGACAAAACTCAACAAAATTTAATACTGAGATGACATGAAAAGTAAGCACTCTCACCTCTTCTCGTTCCAGTTTTGATCCTTGCAGCATCCCTTTACGCGCTTGTCTCAGCACTTCTCTATCTTTGGCTTCACGCGCTCTTGTAGCCTGTTGTTGAAAAGCTGCGTACTCGTTTAGTACTCCTTTCGCACCGGTGTTAGTACTGGGACCCATTTTTCGCATCACATTAGCCTGAAAATGGATGACTCGCTGCATCGCTACTTATCAACAAGAACATGACAAACTATAATTGTCTTCTCGAAACTATATTGTTACATGGAAATAATAGTCGATTGATAGTGGATTAACAAACTACTGAATAGAGAATTTCTTCATCTATTCACGCTGCGCACTATTTCTCCCAGACATTCATTGGGAGCAACTACTGTACTGTAACAACTCACACGAAACATTGATCGCGAACGATAGAGCTTTGAGAAACAGAAAGTGTCTAAAAATAAAATCTGAACTGGGACTGAATGAACAAAATATAATGGCAACGCTCAAGTTGGATTCTCTATGGATGTCACCTTTTGCTTTGGTACACATGTTAGTACAATTCAGCGGTGACTGGGAAACTATCACGGCAAACTTCCAAGGGCTCCAAAAAACGCGATAAACCATCGCGTTTTTTGGAACCCTTGGAAATATGACGAAGCGTCGGGGAAAGAAACACTAGTTCGGCATCTCAGTTGTGAGGCGAATTACACTGACAATTATGAAAAAAAAACTTTAGACCGACTGAACTGCAAGAAAACTAACTTGATGCTGATCGTCATCCTTAGCCACTGACCAACTACCTTCTTCCTCGTCTGAGCTACTACAGTAGCCTGCACTCTTGCCATCCAATAGCTTTGATTCAAGCGACGCCATCGGTTCACTCCTTGAATGTCGCTGATACAACTAACCAAGCCAAACAGAAATCAAAATACGCAAAGAATTGTTCAACTAACTAGAAACTTGGATCAGATACGATGTGCACAGACACAGTTCACTCTCCCTACTAAAACAATTTAGCTTGTAACGTTTATGATTTATGTATACATACATAAAACAAAGTTCTATGCCAAGCAAACAACAACTTTCCAACAATTATCTGAAAATACACGCTGAGCGATTTATCACAGCACCTAGCACGCATAATCGTTAGGAAATTATGGTTATTAAAAGAAAAAAAATAATTGAGCAAATGGTTGAGAACGGTAAATTTCAACAAAGTCTACAACAACTCTATTATATACCACAAACAATCACTACACGTTCTCTACTTGAGAATGTTTGCGAAGAAAACCATTGAACTTTGTCAACTTTTCTCGGACTTTTCCCTTTTCGGCTCCTTTCTTCACTTCTGCTTCGTCTATCTTTTTCCACTCATCAAACGTCAAGTAGTTAATATTCCTGGCGTCCAGAATTGATTGCACTCCACCAAGGGTACCTTGAAACGTTGATATTTAAAACGGAAAGGTCCAATTCCAAGAATGAATTGCAAGCGCTTGAACAAGACTGAGCACGATTTGTCCAGAACAGCAATTCACAACTGTGGCTTGAAACAAGGCAGATTCAATTTGATACAATAACTTTCTTGCAATGAATTAATACGGCACCAAAAGCGAGGTTAAACTTGAATTTAGCTCGAAATTTTAGTAGCTTACGGCGGAAGGATGTGCCTTAGTCAAACTTAGGGCTCAAATTCCAAAAAAATGAATGGATGTACCGGAGATATCCTCCCTGGCTATGATATCTTCGGCAATATGGTCAGCAACGGCAATAGCTTCCTGCTGTGTGTCAACAATAACACCTCGCGGTCCATGAGCGCACCATCCAGCCGCATAAACAAAAGCACCGCATGGCATATCCACTCTACTACCATCTTTCATAGCTATCATACCCTTAAAACATTACATTTTTAGAGTTCTAATTCATGAAACATAGTAGTCATCTCAACCAATCTCGAAACTAGATAATTAAAAGTTGCCTTGCTGAATTAACCGACCTTCTCATTTTTTGGCAGTCCATCTAGTACAACTGTCTGGTACCCTATACTGTATATGAGAAGACCACATGGTAATTCTTCATTGCTTCCTGTGCGTTTATTTAGGAACCTTGAAGGATGGCACTACATTGGTGAACCATACAAAGAAAATGAAAAGATACTAACCTCACAGCGGAGATCCGGCCATTTTCATTGGGTATGATTTCTTCCGGGATTCTAAAACTCAGAAATCGACACTGCCTCTCACCTTGCGGAGATCCCACTCCATCAAGAAGTACCTGAATGAAAAGATATCTTGAGAAGCACTACGTTACGTCATGTATGACCTAAGCAAGAAAGCAGTTCTCAGTGCGGAAACAAGATCTAACTACCAAAAAAAGATAGCACATACCTTCATAAGTCTTTTCTTGCGCCTTTCCATTTTTGGCACCGCCTCTTTTAAACTTCTAACCTGTTCCTCATCCATTTCCACAGTGGTGTTCCATTCAGGCACCTTGAATTGCTCGCGTAGTTCTTTGATTGTAAAGGATACCTGAGAAGCGAGTTAAAATAACGAACAAAACGACCACATTTATGAAAAGCTATGGCTCGGACAAAACCTCACATTCTCTGGACCTCTTCGTCCGACAATCTTGATATTCGTCACTTTTGAAGACTCAAGCACAGCGAGAACATCTGATGGTATATCGGTTGCTCCAAGCAATTTCACGGTAGAAAGTATTCTAGCGCAGTCAAGTGCGACATTGCCGTTTCCGATTATCACCACATTGGGATCATCCAGAAGAGGTGTCTGAAACGGTAGGTAATAATATATAGTAATATATAGAAACATATAATGGAAAAAAGAAAGAAAGCCGTAGAAATGAGTAAAGTAACAAACTGACTGCCAACACCTTAGCATTAGGGACTCCATTGTACCAGGAGACAAAATCTGATCCCGAAATTACATTCGTCGACCCTGATCCAGGAATATCTAAGTGACGCGGACGATGAGCACCGTAAGCAAGCAAGATAGCGTCATAATGTTTTGTTAACTCTTCTACAGTAACGTCGGATCCTATCCTGGAAATAAATTTCCTTGAGAATCAAAAACAATGATTAAAAATCGATCATAAAACACACGTACCTAACATTACAAAACAATGAAAGACGATCGCGATGGGACTCAAACATGCGATCAAAAATGTTTGTACAATTTTTCATCTGAAAGTATTACACCAATGGAGCACGCCTGTGAGCAGGAGCAATTGAATTAACGACCTCCTGATGATCAGGTGCAACACCATACCGCACAAGGCCATAGGGAACAGGAGCTGCATCAAATACATCGAATTTGCTGTCCGGCAAGCGCCGCAGCAATGAACCACAAGAGAACAATCCTGAACGATGTTATTGATGTTAATGAACGATAAGCAAGAAATGCTGCTACGATATCCAGAAAAAAAACGATAAAATGATAACCTCCAAGAAGGCCCCACAATCTACGAACAGCTGAAGCTGATATTTCTCATACTACGCGATTATAAATCTCGATCCCGATTTAAAATATACCAAAATCACAGGAAAGAAAATATTTCTATGGCTATGTACTGCTTATTCTAGAAGTTACGCCTCAATTGCCAGTTAGCAGAATCAAATGTGAAAAGAATAATCCATACCACATAACATAACTCTAGGGAAGTTTTGCTCCAGCATATGCTCCCAAGGTTTTTTCTACCCCGCTCCAACCGTTGTGATTGGGTGCTACTGCCCAGACCATTGAACGTTATCTCAGTGGAACACAAGTCAATGAGTTCTGTTAGTTTTTTTATAATAATTGGAAAATTTAGACCAAGACGAAGCGGCTGGAACCAATCGAGTGGTGCCCAGATTATCGAAAAAAATCCGCTTTCGACCCAAAAAATTAGCAACGACAAAGTAATGGCATAATATGGGGTCCAGAAAAAAAGAACTGACCTGCTGGACCACTTCCGACAATAGCTATCCTTGCTGCTCTCTTGCCAGTTCCGAAAGATCGAGTTCCCCCAAATTCGCGAGCAGTCCTCACAAACAGAATCCGCCAAGGCAAGAATATCATTATTCCATGACTCAAATGGAAACGAAACGCTACGTAGCTTATCAGTCAAGTAATCGATAATAATAAAAAGGCAAAAATACAACCAGTATTTCACTTTTTTGCATCATACCAGTCACTATACTAGAATATTTATCACCAAAAAAACCCATTTGAATCATAACAAATAAGAGCAACAACAGGCAGATTAATAATATAGCTTGAGAGCTTTCACACTTTTACGCGGCAAATATAGATTTGTATAGCAGAAAGAGGTCGGTTACGTATACCCATCTCGAACTCGTCGCTCAGTGGAAACAAGTCGTCGGTCACCTTTGAATAACGTGCGATTGGAAACAAGATGTTTGCACATTTACATGATAAGAGGTGACTTACATTAACAGTGGAAGTTGTTAAATTAAGAGATATACCATCAAAGAAAACTTTTTGCACTTCAAGTGCAAGTACCATTGCTCGATTAAGCGACGAACCCAGCCCATGAATATAGATCTGAAAGGAATATAAAGTAAAAAAGACTGCATACAAAAAGCCCTAGCAAGTTGAGTTTGAACGGCTAATAGCCACCACAGGGGATTCAATTACGATCATTCCGCGACTGAATAAGTGTGTTGTTGCGCTCGCGAATGAACGTACAGTCGATATCCGAAAGTTGGGGTAGGCGTGTCACCGGAAGTGACGTGCACTTGATAGAAGTTGCGTGGATAAGCTGTTGCCAGCATGCTTTGCTGATATCCAGCGATGTATGTCCACATAACTTCTATCAAAAACATTTCACCAGTGACACGCCCACCCCAACTCTACTTGTTGTCACTGGTCCATCACGAATTACAGGGGAAAAACTGCTCAGAATCCCTGGAATCACATTGCGCCACAAAAGAGTGAGCAAGGTTTGCACCCCGCTCCTAGGCAAACCCCATTGATCAGCCCTTGTTTTTGAAATGGTAAATACTGCAATGAGACAGGGCTAGCAAATGAAACCATCGTAAAAGGGCGGGACGCAAACCCCGCCCGCGCTGTCTTATTTTGAAGGTTCTACGTTTTTTTTCTTATATTTTTTAGATGTTGCGGTCCAATCATCCCTACTGCTTTCATTTTTGAGCAATGACCCACACCCACCTAATCGCGAAGTGTGCCTTCAAAACACTAGTCACAGTAGAACAACACCTTGGGTTATGAAAACATGATTTCGTGGTGTTACAGTACCACTCAGAAAAAATAGCTAGAAAACAGCAAAAAAACCGAACAGAAACTGGAAGCAAAAATGGAATCACCTCATTCTCCTTGTTGTGTAGCATTTCTTCAATGCGCTTCATCGTAGAAGAAATGGAAGTTTTTCTGAAATAAGAAAAAATATCAACAAAAAAAAACGTTGAGAAAGGATGACAATTTGGCTGAGAAAATTTCTCTTTTAGATCTGTAAGAGATTCGAGAAAGTCTCGAAGTCTCGATATTACAGACACTGACTGCTATACAATATTCGTACCGGACCACTGTTGCATACTATTCGCCCCGTGATCCCGAATTTCAATCGTCATAAAACGAAAGCCACGCCATGACACATAAGCGGCGTTCCCTTGAAACCTTCGGACGCAGAAAGAATCCCATTCCCTGGATAAAAATAAAACTACGCAAATTATACTACAAAGAAAAAATTCCCGAAATTTTACCCAGGAAAGTTCTGCACATATAAACGCTACTACAGGTATTATAAGTGGCATTATAATTTGCCAGTCCCTTCCGCCGGTGCATAGCAACCGTGCAAAAGAAGGAATCACGCGCTAAGAACGGAGTAGCGCGAGAGCCCAGACAGAAAAGCACAGGCTTCGAGAAAAATAAGGCGAGGCCGAAATCTTATAAAAGAAGTTCAGCACAGTTGGGACAGGATTGTTAGGCTAGCAACACAAAGGCGATGAGTAGGTCTAAAAGCCTCAGACATTAGGAGGTGAAACACCGTGGTGAAGATTGCGAATTGTGAGCGAACAAGAGTACTACACAAAGGATGACGCGAATTGATAGCCGCGAGGGGGGGGGGGCGACGAAGAACCAGACTTCGCAACAACTGCGGGCGCTGCGCAGATGTGGGATGGATGGGCCATGTCTCGAGAAGGACAAAACATATTCCAGCCAAGCGGAAGGCCGTCCTTATTAGGCGTGGCTAGCACTTGAGCATGAGCGGAAATGAGTGGCACTGACGACAAAAACTTCAAATTCGTTCTAAAACAGCTTAGAGACTGGGGAAAATGGGCGAAGATATGCATTGATAAGCCAGCTCGAATAGAGACTAACCTTTGGCGGATCGAGCTTTTTTTAAACGAGATTAATGAAAAAATTCATAACTAGGTTATGACGAAGCTTACAGAGCAGGACAGAACTGGTTTATGGAAGCAATGTCTAAAGGGTTCCAAGCACACATGACATGAGCGAGCCTGCCCACATGGGCGCAGCGGAGTAGGTGGTGCTTCGTACAAGTCCTCATAACTCAGTTCCGAGAAGTCCCTGAGAGCGGGAAAATGATGGAGAGAGGTGAAAAGGAGGGGAGGTTGAATGTCAGTGGTGGGCGTGGCGTGCATCAGAATATGAGGAGTTTGCTTCCAAACAGGTTCTCTTCAACTCGATTCCAAGAAGTGCCGGAGACTAGGAAAAAGTGGGAGAGGGTCGGCGAAGGAAATGAGGTCAACTGCTCTTGGTGGGCAGGGCAGACATCGAAATAGGCGGAGTTTATCTTGAGATATAAGCCGATTTAAAGGCAGCATAGAGATGGGAGAATGCTCAGAATGGTTGACGAAGCAGGGAAGGTCACAAGAAACCAGGGGGTATGCAGCGTGGTGGGCGGAGCTAGAATCCATAGTCGCAATATGATCTGGAGAAGCAAGGATAACGAGGAAGAATCGGACAGAATCTAGCTCAGAAGGGCACATATATCCGCCCAGTTCCAGACCGCCGCAGAACTGTGTTGTGTGCGCAAAGGATTGCCGCGCTAACTGGTCAAATGTAGCCTTGTTCCAAAAAACAGCAATTTTTACGGTGAAAAACAATGTTCACGCTCGCTCGGTTCACAAAGAGTTACTGCTACCCAATGAGTATATTGGGGCTTAAGAACAGAGTATGACAATGTTATATGTTAACTTAGCTGACAAAATATAAGGGTTGCCAGCAGATCGGAATGAAACTTACTTGGTAACATAAAAGTGATTACGGCCCGTGAGAATTCCAGTAGGTTTCTGGGGTTGCCGCTTCTTGATTTCATAACCAGTCTCATCAACTCGTCCCGACCTCATTGGACCCATTGGTGATGGTAACTACTTCACAAAAACAAAACAACGAAGGCCATACAAAAACAGCTCGCAGCCACCCAAGGACTCAGTCGCTCTCCAATACGAGCCAACTTCCAGAAAACTCCAAGCAATCTGAAAACACCAGTGGTTTACGCCCTGAATTTACAGAACTAAGAATATCATGCTCACTAAAACGCACCCTTCCTTATTCCTGTCAATCAGCTTTGGAGCAAATGATCTTACGTAAGCACAGGTGCAAATAAGAAGCAATATCACAGAAATAAGGCTTTGAAAATTGAATATGGCCGACTGCAACACAATAGAACTTCGTTCACATCAAAAATTTTTTAAAGATAATCAACATACCAGTTTGGATTTTGTGAACTCCAACTGGAGTAACTGGGCCTGAAAGAAGCTTTAATGAGAGCGTGCAACAGAACAAACGACGGTGGAGCAGAGGAGAAAAAGAATTGACCGCCATTTGTGTATCGAAGAGGGTTCACTCGTCGCATGGGTTACTAATGCTGTTAAAGCTGTTACGCACTTGTCCATAGTCGATCGCCTCACCGTAACGATCGTAGTGGCCGCATAGCATTAGATGCGTATCGATCACCCGGCCCTTCGTCCCTTCGAATCGGACGGTCGTAGTGCTAATTTACTCAGTTCGGTAGGGAAGCATGAGGCTGTTCGGCTTAGCCTGCGCTGTCAGTGTATTTTGAAACTGCCATGCGAAATATTAGGTTTAAAAATTAGGTTTCTCATTTGTGACACAGTCCCTATGAGTTTTAGACTGTGTCACAAATGAGAATTTATTGGCTGGAAGCAATCAAAATTGCATAACAACACCAAAGTATGCTCAATCGATTGCCACTTTTTCGGCTTAAATTAATACCACGCCGATGAGACTACACACCTTTAGAACAAAGGAAAGCTGCCAGTTCTCGACGCAAACGCTCAATGTCTTGGAACTCGTTCTTATTCAAACCTGTGCTTGAGTGTTTAGAACAGATGGAAGTCCGATGGCGACAAATGTGGCGATAACCGAGGGTGATCCAACAACTCCCAACCGAGTTCCTCTTTGTCTTCTCTGCCATAAAGCAGCAAGTTGCGAATAACCTCTTTTGATAGGACAATCC
>MU870804.1:0-19086 GCA_036418205.1 Ostertagia ostertagi | reverse complement strand
GAGTGTCTCGAATGCTCGATATTCAGGTGGTCTGGGCAGTACTACAGACAAATCAGGGGTTTAGCCATGGGCCAACGGTTAGCACCTGCGTTAGCCATAGCCTATATGTCGAAGATAGAAAAGCCCGTGCTTGACCGTCGGCCTATCCTATATTGCCGATATATAGACGACTGCTTCATCGTCTGTTCGTCTGCGAAGGAAATGGATACGTGCTTCGACCTTCTCAACAATCAAGCGGACAATATTAAATTCACAAGGGAGAAACCCAAGAACAAGTGGTTACCCTTCTTAAACGTCCAGATTCAGCTTGAACGAGGGTTTTACAGGACCAAATGGTACCGGAAACCCAGCAACAAGAATATCATAGTCCATTTCCTATCAGCACATCCGTCAAAGACCAAACAGGCAATCACGAACAACATGTTCAAGACAGCAAAGGCAGTCGCATCAGAAAAACAAGAAAAAGAAGAATCAATAAGACTCGCCAAGGAAATAGCGGTCTCGAATGGTTACCCCCAAAATCATCGATCCTACTCTGGACCACCCAGTAGGAGATCACACGGTCAGACAAGTGATGAAGCCTCGGACAAGGTTCCATTCTGCGTACCCTTTGTGTCTGATAGAATCAGTTTGGCCATCCGCACAGCCCTGCGTAGGTGTGATCTCAGCGACGTGGTACGCCTGGTTGAAATCCCTCCCCCAAACCTTAAGCAGCAACTAGTTCGTAACCGCGGCTACGATCGCACCTGCGTTTCTCCCCATTGCATTATCTGTCCTACCGGGCGGGAAGGGGACTGTATGACCTCAGGTGTGATCTACCTGATCACATGCAAAAGCTGCGGGGGCGAATACATCGGGGAAACTGGGCGCCCTCTGTGCGCCAGGGTCAAGGAACACCTGGACGGACTGAAAAGATCAAGGCCAGGGACCCCCCTGGGTGCCCACCGACTGCAGTGCCATGGAGGCGCAGAGTTTGAGGTGACTGTAAGGATTTTGATGACCGAACCGCAGACCCCAGCCCGCAAGACTCTGGAGGCCTTTTGGATAAACGCAAAAAGTCCTAACATGAATAGGAAAGGATGAATGCCTCGCCATAACAAATGAACTCGCGCCATTCCTCGACCTATGCGGGCTTCGATCGCCAACGGCTTCATGCCGACGGGTCAGGTCACCTGAAGCCACCCACCGAAGTCAGATTAGCGGTGGTCGTAACACTACCCGGTCGTGCAACTAAGGTGAGTCCTACGAGTGTTGGTGATTTGCGACGCCCATCTAGATGCCTTTAGTCTAGGATGAATTGTTTTGAAGTTCTGAAATGGTGTTTGGAGGTTAGGTCGCACTTATCTTTGACTTTCCAGGCTCTGACGAAGGCGACGAGGCCGAAACGTTAGCCTAATAAAGTGATTATAACATCTTGGTCACAGCTGCACAATTATTCGAGATCATATCGTCAACATGCCAAGATTTATCGAAAGTCGCACATGGATGCTATTGCAACAGTGTTACATGAAGCGTTAATGACAGACGGGGACATATTAGAGGCCGAGAACCAGCCAGAAGACGATGCAACCTTCTTCGACAGTTTCTGTGCTTCCAACACCAGAAATTCTGACAGTTCGGGTGTGTGGGGAACTACATAGAAGACTCGTATGACAACATAGACTTGAGGTAGTAGAAGCTGACGAAGACTCGTCAGAGCAGAATCAGCCGGTGAGACCCGAAGCGCCTCCACAGAATGTCGCTTCCAAATCTACCCAAGTGTGGTCCCAAGCGCACATTGGCTTTGTCCCACGGAAATGTAAAAAAAAGTATATTTGTAGGTGCTAATTAAACTTCCGATTTGTATTTCCTACTCATTTGAGCGGAGATGGTATGATAGCAACAACCGCCAACATGATCGCTTGATCACTCAGGTCAAATCCAGCCAAAATTTTATAGATGATTAGCTGATGCTAGGCGCGATGGCTACTACACAATACACATCGATAACCAAATCCTGAAAAGACTCGTAATCTAAGTACCTGAATGCACTTCCACTAGAAGGCTAGAGCCCGTAGAACGAACTTATTGTGAGTTCTCACCAAGGATTGTGCTTGATTCTACGAAGGGGCTCATTGAAGCCCAGTTGCCCTCATCTTCACACTTAATCGGTAAACTTGGAAAAAATTTCATCTAATCGCCATAATCCTACATATGGAAGAACAATAGGCAAACAATCTGCTGAAGGCAATGAAAAGATCATTGCCAAAAGTAAACTCATGATACGTACCATGAACTCTATTTCCTTTAAGGCACGTCTGACGGATTAATGCACATTCATTATTGCGTATGCAATATCGTCTTACGCGCATCCTAGCTCTCTCAAAAGAACGCAACTATAGAGGAAGCGCATCGCAGCTGGGCGAGGTGGAGATGATTGCGCATTCGCAGCGGGGTGCTCGGAGCGAAAGTTGGAGGGCGCAAGCACAGGTTCTCAGTCGCGTGAGCGGCATCACCTTTGCAGCTGCGGACTTCGCACCCTATTTGCGGAAGGGCTTGTGCCACCCCAACCAGTCGTGGGGTCTGCCTTGAAGTCATGAAACCAGTTACAACCGCCTAGAGTAGGGGGTAATACGTGTCGCAAAGAGTAACACACAGAACCTACTATTCGCATTTTAAAGACAAGATTCGGGATAAAATAGGTAGGTGGAAAAGCGTTCAGTTATGAAGCTATAGGTGGGAGGTGGTCTGTAAAAGAGAAGGAAAGCAAACGAAACCACCGATTACGCCCCGTACAGAGACCTCCCCTATTTCAGCCACATTCCACCTTGGGATAGAGAAGAGGCGAATTGGACGAGTTTCACGAACCTAACTCTACTTGCTCCAGTGTCAATAACATTGGATCGCGCTGGGACCGCTGCCTCAAATGCGCCCGCGCTTTTCAAGCAGCGCCACGTGGCAACCGACAGCGGAGGGTGGGGCTTGCGGACGAAGGTGTGAGTTGCGGGTCGGACGAGCTCCTTGCGCCTTTGTCGCGCACTTTCAAGCCGCAAAAGGGGCGCGACATCAACACTTGTCCACCTGCCTACTACCCCCTGGATGGAACAGGCGAGCCCGCCTGATCGCGGAGCGTGCCTTTAAGTAATTCGTTTCAAGGCGATGATGCAACCAAATATTTTACTTCTTCAGTAGCGCAAGTATAAAATACATACTTCTATCCAAATCGTAGATTTCCACTTTGGCGTTCCTTAGTGGCGTTCCTCCACACATGAGCCGCCCCTTCACTGCCACACCTTGCTTGCGAAACGTGAAGCAAAATCCGATTAAGGTACATAATAACAACTTTGTAAGCAAATGCGTCATCTGCAAAATTGATTAAGGTGATCTAAATGTGATCCTTGAGAGAAATCGCTGACAATGCAAAGTATTTCCGAACGCACTTCGTCCACGTCATGACAAAAGACTGATTTAATTACTTTAGTGACATATAATAATTAAGCAAAAGCGCGGCAGAATTCTGTACACTGTGTTCTAACAAGCTCTACAACGTAGATTACCATAATCAAAGTTCGTGTGGCAATCCCCTGGATGGGACATTATCTCCTAACAATGCTGGACTAGCACGTACAGATCGTAGCAGGTGAAAATCAGAAAAATTAAATGAAGAGCAGATCCATAAAGAAACTGCCGTTCTGCCTCCAGTCACCACGGCTCGATTCTGTCTTCAGGGCTATCGAATTGCTCAAGCGGATGAGGTGTAGTACTAATGCGATGGCGAACAGCTGATCTGAACAAATAAACTCGAAACGCCGAATCTTAACCTTTTAAGGTCGGTTCAAAGGTTAAATGTGCTTGGTAAAGGAATATATTTTGGAGAAGTCATGATTCTGTTCAAGTTATATGAGAGTTCCGCTGGTTTCTACTTCGGAATGAGTCAGTTCATAGCCTAATGGTAAGTAATTTTGGGCACTTGCTGACTTCGTAGCCTTAACTACGTATCACCGCTCCTGCTCTGTCGCCTGTCGATCAACGTTCGGGACTTCGATATTGGTCCCGATTGCACATGGCACCAGATAAAACTATATTTAATCGTACAAAGATGTATTGCGAACAGATCATCAACCTTTTCAGAGAGTTTGAAGTTCCCCGCAAATTACCCGTGTGCGCAAGGCATGTTTCCTTTTTTCTGATCAGACAGAATACCTGTGTGCTCGAGAGCGATGTCTTCTTCTCCTGGTGATTTGCTCCACTCTTTCCTCGCTTTCGATGATGTGAGTTTCCAAGTTGAAGACGCCCAAATCAAACGTTTTCTAGAATGCTGTGCATTGACAAAAAAGAATAAAAACTTCTCTTGAAAGCAATAGTCGAGATCGAACGATGCGTTATTTTGTTTGGAGATCAGGCAAGAAGCGCATTGAGGAACCTTGAAGGACAAGAAAAACCCCAGGAAGACATTGAAATTTCCCAGTAAATCGCCGCGGTATGACAGAGAGACAGAACTGCAAGGAAGGGGAAATTGCGAGAGGTCACGTTATACGTGAGAGGATGCAGACGCCACGTACCCTGCGATTGGTAAGGTAGCACACAAGGGAGGGGGAGGCAAGGCAGAAGGTCTTAACGCCGTTGCCCTGCACTTTTGAGTCGCGACTATGTCGAAAACTGATTAAATAAACTATTGAATAAGTTAACGACCAGTACTAAATTCCTGATAAGCTGATAGAACCTCCCTTTTGAATGTGACTTGAAAAAGAGAAAAGCCTACTTTCGGTTTATCTCCGTCCTCGACGTATCTTATTGGAAGGCGAAATTTCAACATCCGTCGTCCAGCCTGAAATTTCAGTTTGAGTTAGTTAGTTAGTTAGTTAGTTTGAGTTTGATGTATGGTATATACTGGCACCTAGTACTTCCTCAATTGAGAGTGAGCAGAAGTTTTCAACCGAGTTTTCAAAACGATGTGTAATGTCCAACGCGGACAACCACCTAAAGTAACGTAAGTAACGTTGAATTACGCAAGTAGGTCATATATTTGCGAGGATTTAAACAGCTAGCTAACGCTAGCGGTTAGTTTTTCTGGTTCTGTTCTGTGAAAAAGCCGGATCATCTTTTTTCGTGCTAGTTCTGTTTTGCAAGAATTCTTGTGGCGGAGATTGACACAATTGTTTATTTGCCCCAGGGCCAACATCCTCAGTGTATTTGACTATGGATTTTCCTTCATTTGCTTCCTCTGTTCAGAGTATGTCTGATCCAGCTCCTAGATGCCGTTCTATCACTCAATGGAGTAAGTAGGGTTCCAACACATATGAGGGTGGTATTGCTTTATCGACTTTCAGAAGATTTCCTCCTCATTGCTGGACTTTTCGCCGAGTCCCCCGTTCACGGTTGTGTCACAATACCCCGTCAGTTATCACAATCTCCCTCTCTGGGCATACCGGTTTCGTTTTCCTTAGTAGTATGATAAGCCTAGGCCTATATATTGCAGGTTATGGAAACTGATCAATCCAACCCAATGCTCCGAATGCTCCGCCATCCCCCCGCTCATCCGGCTGCCACGGCAGCACCATGTAGAATGAGACTGAGTGTGCTCGATCGGTGTTTATATAGCCGCTGTGGGTGTTATCATGATCATGACATCAACATCACGAAGTGTTGCCCTTCGTACTCCCTGGTTTTGTGAGCGGTCGGTCCGGACGGACAGAACGACACACACACACACACCGACAAACCGACACACCAAAGTTCTGGTTATATAATAACTACATCACTTTTACCAGATTCAATGTTCACATTCCTAAGTCTGCAGACTAGGTAATACTACTCGTCTACTGAGATCTGTTTCGCCTTCGATTCGATTCCAGTTCTGCACTTGGAGAAGAGCGGCCCTCGTCTTCAGATGTTTCTCATTCTGAGAGTTTTTGTCGAGCCATTACCTAACAAAAAGCAAGAATCAAACTACGAATGTCGGAAATCCTTTCCATCAACCACCTAGACCGCCACCAATGATTAATAGGTCGGACATAGAACACCTAGAGAGAAAGCTCTTTCAATCACCCACGTCCTTTGTAAAATAGTCGTACATTCGATCCCAGGATATGTAGGGTATAACTTTTTTCGCTTCTCTGACAACGCCAGACCCCTTCTATGAAATTCGATCATGCTGATCTTACACTGGGAAAAATTCCTTGACTGTTGATGTGATGTGATACGCTGCTCAATTCTCCCCATGCACTCCGTTTTGATTTGAGCCGTACGTCTCTCTGCAGTTGTGATTGTGTACAATGCCACGTGAGGAGGTGTCGTATACATACGAAAACTCGTTATCTATCGAGAAATTGTTTGACTCATTCGTGAGGCATAATGAAGTATTGGCTGTCGGCAATACCTAAGCAACATTGACGACAACGTGGGGATATATTTCCCACGCATTCAGGCCATCTCGGACCGTGCGGGATATATGTGGGTTGTCTCATAAGTCCTGTCTCAATTTTGACACTTTTGTTTGTTCAAAATTTATCTCTTCCAGGAAGCAACTGATCAGCAGCATAACCACCGTCAGTGGTTATGCTGCTGATTAGTTGCATTCCTCATGCATTTGCTAGGAAACCTTTGGAAGCTTTCGCCTAGAATGAAGGAAGCTGGGGGTTGAAGTTGGAGAGAAGTCGTTTTGGCGGTTGTCGTTTGTGAATTTTTTCTCTCGCATATGCTGGTTAAGGACGCAGGAGAGGCGATGGTCTGATAAGGCGATGCCAGCGCTAGCCCTGGACACCTCCATCAGAACGTGGCGAGTTGACATTGCACTGTGTGGTCGGGGGCCCATTTGGAGAAATGAGATTCTGAGACGCTTCTGACGGTTGCCTCGCAATACCGAAGCCGGCCTGGAGGGCTATTACACGCCCACTTTGGCAGTGCTCGTCTTCATACAGCGTGGTTCCCAAATCAGGCCACCCAGCAAATACAACAAATCGAGAGTAGTATTCTCAGAATACGGAGTCGGACTTTGGTTGAGCTGGTGCTTCCTGGCTGCGAGGTAGCCATCGGGCGTGCCCCGTGTTGTTGTCGCAGTGGACTCATGATTCATCTCCACTGCCGTGAATACGATTAGTTGGGCTCTGCTTGCCGTCGCGCGAATTGAATGTTCCCCAGACAGTCCGGCGTTGCTCCTTGCTCGTGACCAGGCAAGTTTACAAGACCTTATTCTTCTGCAGTTCTTTCCATCCTAATGGGGTATGCTGCTGCATCGGCTACGCCCAGGTATCTGCTACGGTACCCTGGTAGTAAAGTCCGGATACACATTCCAATTTACAGTACAAGGAGCATTTATCAAAAGTGACAGCGTGAGGTTGACTTTTACGAATCGTTTCGCTTTTGCCGCTGCGATTGCACTTAGCTCAGAACCCTATTAACGTATTTCGCAATGGAACGGTCTCAGACAAAAGAAATTTGAATAGAAATAGAAATGAATAGAAGTGAGACAGGAATTATGAGACAACCCAATATATCCCCCGCACCCATTACACTCATTTTTTCGCGCACGCCTAATTCTTCTTAGAAGTTTTTTGTATTCACTCTATAGAAAAGCCCTCGAGGTAGCTACAAACAAAGTAGCCCCTTAGAATGGATCACGTATACTTTAATTTAGAGGAGGATCTCTGATGTCATTGGTGTATGTGAAGATACTGTAGGAGGCTTTACCTTTCATGAAATTCACTCTAGAGCGTTCTACATGCCTACAGGCAAATACAAGTTCTATTTCCTTGAATCTCTCCTTTTCATTTTAATGTTTCTATGTTATCTACGGTAGGGCACAATCATTGGTCAACCATTTCCAGCGACCTAACAACACTTGTGAGTAATATCGCAATATAGTAGTACCAGTTTCGCGCTCAGCTACCGTACGCAATATCCAAAGTCAGGCCTTGGAGCTTTGATGGCACAGCTCAACTCGTATCAGGCATACATGCAATGCTTCGCATATGCTTTGATTAAATGTAATTATCTCGAAGGCTAACCACGGATCTCTTTCACTGAGGGTCCTCTCTCACTGAAAGATCTCGAGCCGGTTGGTGGCGAGGCTACGTGGCGCGACCCCAGGTGGCGGATAGGGGGTAAATCGCGGACCAAAAGCCACCATGTACTTGCCCTGAGACGCAGGTGGATTCAGGGGATGGACTCCCTGTTTCTGTAGCGCTGTGTTGATTCATACCAGCTGTCTCCACTCAGGCGCATCCATGCATGCTTGCGTGTGTGGTGCGCTCTGTGTGTGTGCGGTTGGTATCCTGCATGTCGGCACAGCCAAAAGCTTGCATTCAAGTGACTGGGAAGTACATGGGAGGCGATTCGGGGCCGCCTCCAAGAAATAAGCCCCTTGTTCCGCTCCAGGATAGCGTGGCTAACTACCTGGAGGTCTATCCTAGCCCGCACGACAGAGCCTGGCAAGCTACTCGTGTGCCTTCAATATGCCGAAAACAGCAATATGGATGGGCCTCATTCCCCTGAACCTGAGGGAGCCCCCAATACGGCAGCGTTGGGTAGGACCGCTCGGGAGAGGCTGCTAGAATCTCAGGGCCCGGATAGGCTGCCTAAACGAAGAAGGACTAAGATGGCGATCTGTACTTTCAACGCACGAACGCTTGCATCCGAAGCTCACATCGAAGATCTGATGATGCAGGCCAGGAAGATCAAGTACGACGTCATCGGACTGACCGAGACGAGAAGGCACCGCCCGCTACACGCCGTTTTCGATACTGGAGAAGAACTGTTCCTTGGAACATGCGACAGCAGAGGCGTTGGCGGTGTGGGTGTCCTCGTCAACACGCACTTGGCCATAAACATCGATTCGTACGAAAGCCTTACGACCCGAATCGGACGTTTGAGATTGAGAAGATGTGGTTCAACTCCTGCTTTGACAATCTTCGTCGCCTACGCACCAACATCCAGCTACGACGAAGAAGAACACGAAGCATTCTATATGGAATTGGAGAAGTTCTACAGGAAGATCATACCTTCTTCAAGGTCATCGTCGGCGACTTCAACGCTAAGATTGGCCCAAGAAGAACGGCTGAAGAACTTCACATCGGTACTCACGGAATGGAATGGAATGAGCAGGGTGAGAGACTGTCGGAGTTTATCATGTCGACCAACACCATCCATGGTAACTCACAGTTCCAAAAGCCCCCTCACCTTCGTTGGACTTGGGAGTCACCTGATGGACAGTTCCATAACGAGATAGACCACGTCATCTTCAATCGAAGGTTTTGCCTGACCGACGTCGCTGTTGTTCCGAAGTTCTACACGGGATCGGACCATCGTCTCCTCCGCGCAAAGTTCCACTTTTCGATGCGTGTTGAGAGAGCCTCAAAGTTCAGGAAGCGAAGCCCCAGGACAGTCATCAACTGGGACCACTTCGCTTCCCTCGTCAGCTTATGGGAGGATTCCGTCATCGAAAACATCGACGAGGAGTACTATCGGCTCGTTGAACATCTTCACGATTGTGGCAAGAAGGCAGAGAGTTTGAAAGTCACCAAGGGACGTCTGTCTCCGGAAACTCTCGAACTGATACGCCAGCGTGGAGCCGCACGAGCTGCAGGCAATCACCGACTCACGTCCGAGCTTGCGAAGCTATGCAGAGAGGCGATAAAGGAAGATCTCAAGGAGCGAAGAGCAGCAGTATTAGCTGAAGCAGCAGAGGCTGGGAGGAGCATCCGCAATGCCCGCCGAAGCTTTGCCAGCTACAAGACCAAGATGACCTGCCTCCGACGTCCGGATGGAACAGTTACTGCATCCCGAAGGGCAATGGAGAAAGTCATCCACGACTTCTACTCGGATCTCTTCGATAGCCATGTCCATCTGCCCACTTATCAACTGCAACAGGATGGATACGTCGTCCCCTCAGTTCTCTCTTCCGAAGTCCGACACGCCATCAAGTCGGTGAAGAATCGTACAGCACCCGGTCTCGACAGGGTCAAACCGGAACATCTGAAGAATGCGCCGCCAGTCATCATCAAAACTCTGGCTCGACTCTTCACGCGCTACCTGTCGGAATGCAAGGTACCCACTCCGTGGAAAACCAGCAGGACCGTGTTGCTGTACAAGAAGGGAGACCTGGACGACATTGGCAACTATCGCCCAATCTGCCTGCTGTCTGTAATCTACAAGCTATTCACTCGAGTCATCCTTAACAGGATCGGCAGAATACTAGATGAAGGACAGCCATGCGAGCAAGCAGGGTTCCGAAGAGGGTTCAGCACGATCGACCATATCCACACGGTTACAAGAGACTCATTGAAGTTTCACGAGAGTACAAGATGCCGCTTTGTCTCACGTTCATCGACTTGAAGAAGGCCTTCGACTCTGTGGAGACAGAAGCGGTCATCGAAGCCTTGGGCAACCAGGGCGTCCCTACTCAGTACATCAAGATTCTTCGTGAGCTCTACAGCAACTTTACGACCAGAATCTCACCATTCTACAAGGAGGTCATCATCGACGTCAAGAGAGGGGTTCGACAGGGCGACACCATCTCGCCCAAACTCTTCAGCGCCGCTCTCGAGAACGTCATGCGTCAACTGGAATGGGAAGACATGGGAGTGAAGGTCGACGGCCGGCAACTACACCACCTTCGTTTTGCTGACGACATCGTTCTTATAACGCCGAACATCGAGCAAGCGGAGCGAATGCTGGCTGATTTCGACTGCGCCTGTGGTAAGGTTGGTCTACAGCTGAACCTAACGAAGACGATGTTTATGAGAAACGGATTGGTTCCTGATGCCCCATTCACGCTCAACGGAACGAACATCACCGAATGCTCCAGCTACGTGTACCTAGGTCGGGAAATCAATATGATGAACGATCTAGCTCCAGAGCTGAGCAGGAGGAAACGAGCGGCTTGGGGAGCGTACAAGAACATCGAGGGAGTAGTGAAGAAGACGAAGAACATCCGGCTCCGTGCCCACCTCTTCGATTCCGCTGTCCTTCCTGCCCTAACCTACGCCTCAGAGACTTGGACTCTGCGCAGGCAGGACGAGCATGCGGTCAGCGTTATCCAACGCGCTGTCGAGAGGACGATGCTAGGAGTAACCCTATACACGCAAGTGCAGAGGGGAATCCGGAGTGCCGAACTACGCCAACGATCGAAGATCAGGGACGCTGCCGTTTTCGCCAAGGAATCGAAGATAAGGTGGGCCGGACACGTCATGCGATTTTGCGATGACCGTTGGACCAGAGCGGTTACCGACTGGATCCCTCGGGACGTCAAACGAACACCTGGACGACCGCCGGCCCGATGGTCAGACTTCTTCACGAAAGCTCTGAACGAAAGGAATGAAGGACATCGTGTCCCTCGAGCGAGGAGGGTCCACTGGACAACTCTTGCACGCGACAGGGACGAATGGAGACGTTGCTGGCGCCCGCTCGAGCAATTCGATGATCAACGGGACGACAGGTGATACAGGTGATCGAAAAGGTCCGATAAAGCAGTCGTATTCCGTAGATCCTCAATACTCACAAACCTCCATCTTTTGGAAACTAACATTTTCTAGCAGCCGAATGAGCAAGGATACTAGCAAATCTTTTTGTGTTGGGGATAGCTACCTTTCGCCTCGGTTGGCATTCTACACTCCCAATTTCTTCACCTCTGGTTTCCATGCCGACTCATTGCCTTTCTTCCTCCTTAGAGAGGATTCACAGAGTCCACTAGCTCGGTTATTAATAAACACGAGATGTTCACTTCACACCACATCACTGACTTGTTGTCGCCACTGAGCCACTTCATGCTTCTCGTTCGTACAGTAGCGGTTAAAAGTTTAGAAACTTTTTTTGTTTTTGATCTAGTGTAGCCAGTAGACAATTAAATTGTCCCAAATCACCAACATTATATAAAGAATCCGCGGGAGAATTACGATTAAGAGACATTTTTCAAAAACGGGATTTCCCTTTCTAAAAACGAGATATAAGAAATAGCGCGTCAAAAGTTTGGAAACTTCTCAATTTCACAGCGAATTCGGCAAAATAGCTCTCGAATCTGCATGATAAATTAACTGTTCGATGAGTAGCTCTGAATTTCCATGTAAGCGTCGTTGTTTTGCACGAGTTGACATAACACAATTTTAGGAACTTTTAAGTGAACGTCACACGTGAACTAAATCGCACTTGTTGTGGACTTACCAAACTGGTGTGTGAGCGACATCCCGTTCTAGAATTAAATCCGAACTTTAGATCGACTTTTGGTCGCTTCATAAGAGTTTCTTTTTCTGGGTTTAGGAAGGCGGCAGTGAGGAGGTAGGCCTGCATTGGGTCATTTCCACGATAGAAAACCCATCTTTTTCGGCCTAGTTCTGACTATCGAAGAGAAGCATTGTATTCTATAGTCCATTCTTGTACTTAGCCCAAAACCACATTTGCTGGATACATAGGAACGTGATCGCGAATACGAAACTCATTTCCTCCATGGCAATTATTTCTGAATGTAGGGATCTTATACTCTGAATGAGGTTTCCGTTCGTCTTAACACTTCACGGGGTCCACACCATCATTGTTAGGAAGATAGTAATCTTGCACGTCGCTGAGGACAAAGTTTTTATCCTTCACCTCAGGTATATGTTAGACATTGGTGTGCGGAAAGCAGTTGGACCATAATGCTATCAAAGCCCAACAATGGCTCCTTGTTGGGATATCATCCATGATGTTCACCAGGTCGTGGCCGATGTTGGCTGTGCTTGGACTTTCATACGATTAAGGTTCAAACCAGAAAAAAATCGTCTTTTAGTTGGGCATATCGGGGGTACGGGGCGTGCCAACCACCCTTCGAAGTATTTGAGGAGGGCAATTTTCTTGTGAGAATACTGTGAAAAATTGTTCGTCTTATGCTTACTCGGCTCCGAAACACTAAAAACATTCGATAATATGCTTTCGAACTACTAAGAAACAATTCCAATTTCGTATTCCGGATGCAGGGTTAAAAAAGGACTCCATAAAATACGGCTTTCTTGCAAATAAATTCATATTTTTTTTTTTTGATATTATATATACCAATGTTAAACTAAAAACAAAACAGTTAAACATGAAAGTAGAGTAATAACATGTGGGAAACAAAAAGGTTTCAAAGTGTTTCCCACTGTGAGCGATGTTGAAATGGGGTTGATCAAAGTGGGCTATGATGTCGTCCTCTACGATCTCCATATGTACTACTGAGCTTTCTGGTCTTTGGAGTAGTTGTGGTGCAGGCTTATAAACGCATCAAGTGTCCTCTCGTATGTAATAAACACTGTTCTCGGTGTATGCAATACTACAAGTCTGGATATATGGCGACAAAACGACGAAAGAATATGGATCATTCACAAAGAGATACAATTGAGAAAGCAAGTGGAAAAGGTTCCTACGTGAGGCAGTGAGAAGCCAATGTGCTCCTTTCCTGTTGCCAACATTGCGCAGACGTTCGATAGAAATTATTCTGGTTTCCCGAATTTTAACCGAAACAAATGTATTTTTCGTTGTTTTCGTTTTTGTTGGGAATGATGAGTTTTGAACCAGTTATTCATGGTAATGAAATCATGGTTTTCCCCTAGATAGTCAGCAAGTGTTGTGATGGCAGGGAGGGCTGCTTGTCGCGGTTCGCGGCTGTGTCCGGGCGCACCGCGCGGCTTGGGCACTGCTGTGCAGCAGGCGCCGTGGCGTTGCATGCACCGACTATAGGGGCATGCTCCGCCTCCGGTCCCGCCTCCAGCCGGGACTACTTAAGCGAGCCGCCTCTGCCAGTCGGCGCACTTCGCTCCCTCCGGGAGGAGCGTTGTGCCGGGCAACGCTAGGAAGCTGGACGGCTCGGAGTGCCACTGGCACTCGGCAGTATGGTCCGGCATACTGTCCCGTCCTGTCGGAGCGCTGGCAAGCCAGCGTCCGCTACACCGGATGGACGCTGCCGGCTGCAGGCGCCAGCAGTGCGCCACTTACCGCCGACGACCCGATGGATGGACGACGCGATGGCTTGGTACCTCCAAGCCCGGCAGAAGATGAGAAGAATAGGTCGTCAACTTATTGCCGCCAATATCCGCCAATAAATGTGAGTATGTTTAATTGTAGTTGTTGTAGTAGGGTTGTAGTTTGGGGAGCGCCAGGGCAGGGGCCCGACTAAGGCGCAGTAGGCCTTTCATGTGCTATTATGTTGATGTTGGTGCTAGCTGGGGCAAGAGAGCCCTCGGCCCTTGGGCTGGGAAGGACCCGGGCCGACTGGTGGGTCTTGCCCCCGCGGGTTACCGCTTACCGCGACCCTTAAACCCTCTTCCCTGGGTTAGGAACCCGTGATGCCCCGGGGAGCGGAGGCCATGCTGGGAGGGAAACCAGCGTGGTCCCCGGGAAGGACCCGTAGGATGACGTGTGCCTGGGAAAGGCCGCGAGGGCCCCGAACCACCTCGATGCGTCGTGTTTGGAGGGTTAGGAGGGCGCTGTCCTCAACCATCCGACACAGCTTTACAGTTCCATGATCCGAGATCAGACGAAGTGAAATGCGCAGTGCATCTCAAAAGAGTTTTTTTCAGATTTGAAAAAGCCCTCCTAATCCTTTATATGTCACATGAAGTACGTTTTAGGTGATACTAAATGTAGAAAAACAATTTGTAATTTGTTATTTGTGCAAGTGCACCACATGGTACTGAGGCTGTCTGAAGAACTATTATACAGGGTGCGCCAAAATTACGGAGACAACGCATGAGCAAACAATTTGAACTGATATTCACAGATGCTGTTTTCTTCTGTCCTAGTTTTGGTACTGTGGTGTAGAATTGTTTATGCTTACCTTGTTCAACCACCAAAATCTATGGTAGCTGCAGCGGTTGACTGATACTGACACCGTCCCTAAATCATTGGACTTCGACGTTGAGGGTTTTTGGCACGCGACAATTATCATCGTTTTGGTGTATACCCGAGCACTATCAATAGATGCTCCAAGTGGTACAGGGGACAAGGAGCTGAATGCAGTCATTCTGGATGAGAAGGGCGTGTTTCTGTGGCGACCACGAACAATCTAAGGATTGTGTGCGATAGAATTTGCAGGTAGTTGACGCGCTGGTTTCACTGGATGTCACGAGAGATAGGAATCAGGGGGGCTCTTTTTGGACTTATCAGAGCCCATTGCTATCCTGAGTTTATTTTCACTTTGAAAATCGTTGCTGGGCCTTCCATCAAGTAGGAGCTCCCGTTTACGAGGCAAGGGTGGTTCAGTACTAGTGCAGCATTGATGCAGAACCGATTTTTTCGACTTTGTCGGCTTAAACGGTGGTAGAACAGCATTTCAGATCTGAGCTCGATAGGGTACGCTGTCGGATCCGTTCTAGAAGCTGAGGCTTGCATAAAACACATTATGTCTAGGGATTCGTTGAAGAAACCGCTCTAAAATGAGCTTGACGAGTCCTACTCGCCACATTGCGTGCCACAGTCGATGGTTCCTCGATGTTTCTGAGGACCCGTATAAACACAAACCAAGGAATTTCAAAAATTGCATGGATGTCGACGATTCAGAATGGGACTGTGCACGTCACTGCATTTTTGTTTTCAAAGAATTGCACCTTGCTCATCCTAGGCAACTCGAAGTCGCTGTCTCCGTAATTTTGGCGCACCCTGTACTAGTTAAAAGTTCGAAACTTTTATTTTATTATCTAGTGTAGCCATTAGACAATGGAATTGTCCCAATTCTCATAATATTACATACAGAATCAAGCGAAGATTACGATAAGCAACATTTTTTTGAAAACGGGATCCCCTTTTGAAAAATACGGACTTTTATAAGAAATGGCGCGTCAAAAGTTTGAAAACAGCGAATTCGGCAAAATAGCCCTCGAATCTACATGATAAATTAACTATTTCGATGAGTAGCTGTGAGTTTCTATGTCAGCGTCGTTTTTATTGACACGGAGTTGACTATAAAATAATTTTAGGACTTTTAAGTCGAACCCTGCACACTGTGAACTAAATCGCATTGTTTGGTGGGATTCCTAACTGGAATATGGTCGACATGCCACTTCTTCCGTGGGATGTAAAATTCAATTGTCTTTAGATCTCGACTTGGTCGCTTCATAAGAGCTTCTTTTTTCTTGGTTTAGAAGCGGCAGGAGCGAAGTGAGGCTGGGTCATCTTTCCACGATAGAAAACCATCTTTTTCGGCCAGCTTTGACTATCGAAGGGAGAGCATTGTATTCTATGGACTGTTCTTGTACTTAGCCCAACCCACATTTTGCTGGATACCATAGAACTGGGGAATCGCCGAATGGTCGGACACATCTCATCCATGGCAATACTTCCACTATTTCTGAATGTTGGGATCTTATACTCTAAATGAGGTTTCCATTTGACTGAACACTTCACAGGGTCCACAACATCATTTTTAGGAAGATAGAAATCCTGCTCGTCGCTGAGGACAAAGTTTTACCTCTCGCCTTCAGGTCTATGTTAGCCGTTAGTGTGCGGAAGCCAGTTGGGCCATCCTGCTATTAAAGCCCAACAATGGCTTCTTGTTGGGATATCATCCGTGATATTCACCAGGTCGTGGCCGATGTTGGGCTGTGCTTGGACTTTCATACGATTAGGTTCAAACCAGAAAAAATCGTCTTCTTAGTTGGGCATATCGGGGGTACGGGGCGTGCCAACCACCCTTCGAAGTATTTGAGGAGGGCCAATTTTCTTGTGAGAATACTTTTTTGTGAATGATCATTCGTCTTATGCTTACTCGGCTCCAAAAACACTAAAAACATTCGATAATATTGCTTTCGTAGAGACTGAACTACTAAGAAACAATTTCAATTTCGTATTCCGGATTGTAGGGTTTAAAAAAGGACCTCCCATGGAAAAACTGCTTCCTTTGCATATGAATTCATTTTGAAATTACACATTGCTCAATGGTTGAACTAAAATTAACAGAAACAAGTAAACATTGAAGAGTAGGAATCATAATGATGTGGGAAACAAAAAGTTTCCAAAGTGTTTCCCACTGTGAGCGATGTTGAAATGGGGTTGATCAAAGTGGGCTATGATGTCATCCTCTACGATGCCCATATGTACTACTGAGCTTTCTGGTCTTTGGAGTAGTTGTTGGTGCAGCTTCTAAGCGACATCTCAAGGTGTCCTCGTATTGTAATAAACACTTGGTGTATCGGTTTGTATGCAATACGTACAAGTTTTGGGTAAGAGCCGACAAGACGACTTCGAAAGAATAGGATGGCATTACAAAAGAGTACAGTGGAAGCAATAAAAGTTCTTAGTGGGCAGTTTTGAGAAGCAAGTGGATTCTTTCTGTTGCACATTTGTGGCAGAGTCCGTGAAATTCGTATTCTGTTTTTTCGATTGTTAACCGAAACAGACGATTTTTTGTTATTTTCGTTTTTGTCGGGAATGATGAGTTTTGAACCAGTTATTCATGGTAATTGGAATCATGGTTTTCCCGTAGATAGTCAGCAAGTGTTGTGATGGCAGGGAGGGCTGCTTATCAGTCCCATGGTCCGAGATCAGACAAAGTGAAATGCGCAGTGCATCTCAAAAGAGTTTTTTTCAGATTTGAAAAAGCTCTCCTAATCCTTTACTAAGTCACATGAAGTACGTTTTAGGTGATACTAAATGTAGAAAAACAATTTGTATTTGTATTTGTGCAAGTGCACCACATGGTACTGAAGGCGTGTCTGAAAGAACTTGAGGATTAAAGAGCTTACGTTTTTAGCGTCATCGCAATCGTGATGCACACTCAGTATAGGCTGCCAGCCGTTCTTCAATGTTCCTTGAGCAGTTAACTCAAAATTTCCGTCGCTGTCAGAAGTGGGTTTGATCGATGAGCTTGTCCAAGGTGCCCTCAACTGAAATATTGTCAATCTCATAAGGAGTTCTTGCAGAAATAGAACGAAAACTTGAAAGCAAGTTATGTTTGAATTTTGAGTTCGCAAACATAACTAGTCAAATTTTCACAGAAACAAATAACAAAAATTCTGATATGAGACTGATATGAGAGTTTAGCGTTTGAACCTCGCCTAATCGTAAAATTGTCAAAAATTGTCTATATTCGTAAAGTGCACATGCACTGCTTTCAAATTTGCGTAGGTATAATTGTTTCAAATCAGTTGACGACTCCTGAATATTCAGAAGCTGTACATTTTCTGCCCGTGGTAGAGAAACCGTTGTCTGAGCAAGTCCATGAAGGAACAAAGAATTTTTGTACGGTGAATCAAAGTGTAGGAACCTCCTTTGTTACCCAGAGAGAGCCATGTATCTCATTCGTGTGAATGGGCGTAGGAATATACTAGGGCATCGTTACTTTTGCTTTTGCGCTGCAACTGTTGCTTATGATTTAACTACGTGATGGACTCTCATTACCTCGCATAACTTCAGGCCCTCTTTACCCCAATTCCCATTTCCGAGATATTTTTGAATCAGATTATATCGCCGGCATCGTACACTTCTATAGTCATCGTTGATGACGTCTCCAACCGCCTTCACTTTGAATCTCAAGTTTTTACATTTGGGACTTTAGAGCTAACTCTGCAGAGTGCGTTTGTGGTACATCTTCAGTCCCCCACAACAATTCCAATCCGCCTTTCTGCACAGCATTTTCTACGAATTTAAACTCAGAAGTAAACATGATTAAACTACTGCTATGACGTCTGCGATTTGGAATTTTGAAAAGACCAAAGACCGAATTACTTCAAAATTCTACAGCATTCCAAGAAAGAAAATAATATGTTTTTGCCTGACGATATGTAACAAATACAACTTTCAAAAGAAACTTCTCGAGAAAATGTCTAACAAAGTATATCACATCAAAACCCACATTACTTTATGGACAACCTAATACGAGCGAAAACCTTCGATCGGTTAAGTAGAAATGAAAAAGAAAGCAAGAAAAACACTGTTGATCTTACCTCGGCTAGAATCCCACAACCGCAAGAGAATCTGACCAGCTGGATATTTTCCACATTTCAAGTTTCCTTTAATAGCAATTGATCTGCAAACTACTGTGTGTGGCTTCATTTTTGCTTGTGGACGTTTCGTGCAGATCAATTGCTATTAAAGGAAACTTGAAATGTGGAAAATATCCAGCTGGTCAGATTCTCTTGCGGTTGTGGGATTCTAGTCGAGGTAAGATCA